>JAJEJO010005066.1:248127-279612 GCA_020662805.1 Glaucomys volans | reverse complement strand
CATGTGGATCTTCCCATCATGGCAACTCATTTCTTCAAGGCCAGTGAAAGGAAAGGTTCTCTATGCAAGATGGGCTTTGTCTTCTGTAACACAAGCACATATTCCCCATCACCTTTGCCACATTTTGTTGGTGGGGAACAAGTGCTAGACCCTGCCCACACTCCAGGGGAGGGAATTATATAGTGCAAAAATATCACAAGATTATCTTAGAGTCTGTCATGCTCATCAAGTCATCCCATGCCCTTTAAATCTGGTTTCGAACTTCCTTCTTCCTTCTACTCCAGTATTGAATATTTTAGTCAAACTGAACTACTGAATTTCCTAGGAATTATATCAGATCATACTAATATCTGTTTGATTGCATTCATGTCTTCCATGAATTATTTTATTGTTTCCGTGCCTGAATTACTCTTCTGTAACTCACCTGGCAAAATCTTACCAAAGACCTTGTGCAAATTCCAACTCTTAGAATTCTTCTGGTCTTATTGGGAAGAATGAATAGCTTCTTTTGTCTGTGTTCCTAAATCTCCCCTATCTTATGCATCTGTGCAAAAATGTTATGCCCTAGTTCTGTGCCTGCCATGAGATTTTAATTCATTTGGTATAGGTAGTGTTATATCAATCCTGAATCTCCAGCACCTAGCACAAGATCAGACAATAGTAATGACTTAAAATTTTGCTAGAGAAATGAACAAATATTACACTAATTTTAAATGTTTATTGAACTGAAGTTTTGAGCACTCTGCTGAACCAACTACTAGCAGGGCCATGTGGAAATTTAGTGCCTCATACTTGAAATTGTATTTGTGCATTCCAAATGCAAACTTGCCCTCTTTCAAAGTTCTTCAAATTAAGCAAAACATTTATACAAATCAATCAATCCATCAACCAAAACCAGATAAATATACTGGCCCTCAGTATAAATTGGAGATTGGTTCCAGAACTTCTGCAGATACCAAAATCAATGCTTGCTTAAGTCTCTTATATAAAATGATATAGTATTTACATATAACTCACCTGTATCCTCCCATTCACTTTAAATCATCTCCGGAGTACTTAAAATCCTGTGTCCATGAGCTTTTCCTCACTGTGACAAATGCCTGAGAAAAATCAACTTAGAGGGGAAAGATTTATTTTGACTCACAGTTTAAGTCCCTGGTGGGCTGGCTCCATTGCAGAAACATCAGGCAGAAGGGCATTGCAGAGCAAAGCTGCTCACCCATGGCAGCCAGGGAGTAGAGAGAGAGGGAGAAAGGGACTGGGAATAGATATATCCTTCAAGGGGCACACCCAAGTGACGAACTTCCTCCAACTAGGCCCTACCTCCTAAGGCTTCTACCACCTTCCAATCTGCCATCAGCTATGAATCCCTCCACAAATTAGCACTCTAGAAAAATTCTGGGTTACTTACTGAACACAGAGTACCCTTTTACTTTGTTTCTCTAAAACATTGCTTCCACTTTGTGTTGTTTCCTTCTTTTTGTAATTCTCTACTAGCTTGGAAGTTGTTTGAGGATTGAACAATACTTTCATTTCTTCTTTTTTGAATACTCTCCAACATCAGTTTCAGAATATTTTATGTGCAATTAATGTTTTTGAATTTATATCTGCACTATTAAGTATTTGATTTGATGGATACATGGTCTTTCATAAAAAGGACTTCCTTGGTTCCTTCCATGTTTCATTTGAGAGTGACTTTCCTACCTCTTTCTTGCATACCTATTACTTCTGCATTCTGCACCAACTCCTTCTGCCCCTCCAACTTCCCACACACATTTTTATAGTTTCCCTTGGTAAACCTTATAATTTTTTCCAATTTCTTAATAAAATCTGGTTCTGAAAATTACTCAGTCTTAGAATGCAACGACACTGGATTCTCTCTCAAAGTGTATCTTGTTGGTTTTCTTCTTAATACATCAATGTATATTTTTCCTTTAAACATGAGAGCGCACTGCATTTCCCTTTGATTTGGTCACGTATTTGCAAAATTAAATGAAAAGCGAATGTAGCTTTGTAAAAATCACCTCTCCCATAAAACAAGATAATGTGAGAGAGGAGGCAACAACATAACAATTAGAAGCAAACCGTCTTTGCGAGGTGATGAATTCTTTGTACAGTAGAAATGTATAATCATCAAAGAGTTTTATCTCCCTCTGAATGCTACATCACACAGGCATGTGTAAATGCCAACACACCTGCCTGAACATTGAGGAAAACACAAAGGCTCCATCACTCATTCTTACACTGGGCTCAATTTTTACCCTGAGGTGCTGTAGGCACTCCTGTAGCACCGCATATTTTAAGACATTCAACACCTTGCATGAATGTTCCTGTGCCAGAGCAGATTATTCAAAATAATAGCCTGGAGTGGTGCCTGTACACTTCAGAGGACTGCCTAACCCATTGTTTATTTCAAAAGGAGAGGTAGCTCCCTGAGAATAGACGTTGCCAATCACAACTCAGTGTTGTACCAAATCCTCTAAGGAAACCACAAAGTTGAGAGAAAGGCAAGCCTTTTACTCTGAGAACTGCATCAAGCATTCTCACCTAGACAAGGGGAAACTCCAATAAACAGAGTCTAGGAACAAGAGTGTATTGATAATCCAAGAAATCAGAGGTAAAGAAAATATTCTTCCAACCTGATATTCGACTGAAAGATGGAAGTAGTAGTGTGGGAGACAGTAAAGAAGAGAGAAAGTATTCGTCCAAAATATTTCAAGAACAACATCTCTGTAAGAATGATTTCCTCCTTCAGATGGAACTAGTTTTGTTTCTGTTAAAAGCCCTTGTTTGATCATCTTAATTCTCTTTGTTTTTAAGGCTGAAGAACGCAGTAGATGATGCTTTGGTGGGGCGGTAAGTATGGAAGAGCAATGGTACAATTCTACCTACACATTCTAGAGCTTGTCCTTCCACATCTGAAAGTATATGTATCCCTTTACTGGACCATAACTACAGCAGTAAAACAGCATTATTCCTTTTCTCCTCCTGGAAGTTATACAAAAGCAGCTGTGGAAATTAGGTAAATTCATTTGCAAAGAGCCTAGTTAGTATTCAATCTGCTGACTTCAAATATACGCAGGAGTTCTCCAGAGTCGCCAAATAGCTACAGGCATGCAAGAATACATGAAGGAAGAAGCATGCAAAATGGCAAACGGGCTTAGTGGTGGTAAGACTCAGTAAGCACTGGAAAAACTCCAACTTCCAGAGGGTAAGGGTTCACTTTCCCAATTCTCCAGGTCAGAATGCTTGATGCAGATAATAATAGAGTAATGAAATAACTACATATTAAATGAGGAAAGAAGAAAAAAGTAGAAACACGGTGTTTTCCTGATTATTTCTTGCTTAGTAACAAACATTATTTTTTTAATTTTTAAAAATTAGGATTTAAAAAAAAAGAAAAAAATGAAGCATGGATTATGAGCCTAAAATAAATGATTATTTCAGGACTGTAGAAGACCTGTTCAAATAAATTATAAGCTTATAAGTCACAAGTTTATGAGGTTTTGTCTAAGAAAATTAGAAGGAAAAATTAATGGCACGTTGGTTTACCAGGATAATCTTAAGAGTTATTTCTCTGACAATTTTCTCATTTTTATATAGTGATTCACTTCTAAGGCAATTTTATTTGTATATTTGTGGAATTTTCAGGGCCTTTGTCCATAAAACAACACTTAATACAAAAATGTCAATATATTTTACATCAATACCACATGCAATTTCATTTTTGTAACATTTCAGGGTTGGCATTTTTATTTCCTGGTACTTCTCAGAAGAATTGAAATATATGATATGAACTCGCATCACAGAAGTTAAAAAAATCATTAATTCAAAAAAATTATGATTTAATTCACATGCAACAAAACACCCTTTTTATGGCATAGTCCTTTAAGTTTTGGAAAACCCATATTGTCTAAAGACTACTATATCAAAATATATAACAATTATTTCACTACACACACACACACACACACACACACACACACACACACTCACCTCCCTTTAGAGTCAATAATTGAACCCATTGATAATTTTTTCTAATCCTATATTTCTCTTTCACAGATTGTCATTAATTAGAATTATATAATGCATACTTCTTTCATTTACCATGATGCATTGGAGATCCATCTGTGTTATTTTACATATCAATAACTCATTCTTTTTTAGTGTCGAATAGTATTCCATTGTCTGATTGTACCTGGTTTGCTTATCTATTCCACTAAGAAATATTTAAGTTGTTTTCAATTATTGATGATTATAAAAATGAAGCTACTATATAACATTCTTATATGTTTATATGTAAACATATATTTTATTTCATCTGAGTAAATAACTTAAAGTATACTTGCTGGGTTATAAAATAAGCAAGCATATCTTCATGAGAAATGCAAAAATTTCTTCCAAAAGATCTAAACCATTTTGTGGTATCACCAGAAATGCATGAAGATTCGAGTAGCTCCACCACTCACCAACACTTGATATTAACAACAATTGTTTGTTTTGTGCTTTTGTCTCTTTGGTTTTGGTGTTAAGTCACTCTAGGAAGTGTGTAGAGATATTACTTTTTGGTTTTAGTTTGCACTATTTCTTAATAATATTGGACATCTTTTGGGGGTTATTTGCCATCTGTATACCAACTACCTTTGAAAAAAGTTTGTTCAAATCTCTTTTAATTGGAGTGTTTCCTTTCTGTAATTTTACAGCACTTAATAGCATCTGGATACAAGTGTGTGTTCTGTCCTCTAAATGCCAATTGGTCAATTTGTTGGTAGTATTGCTCTAGGCTCCCATACTCTTACTGTTTTTCTGTCTTTTCATTCTATCAATAACTGAGAAAGGAGGATTAAGTATAACTATGGAGTTGTTTATTTCTAATTTCAGTTCTATCAATTCTTGTTTCACATAGAGTGAAGACTGACCTGGTAGTATATAGATATATGTTAGAATTGTTACATCTCTTTGATTAATTGAGCTGTTTATCATTATAATAAAGATATTATGTAACATTAATATATTAATTATCATGACATAATTAGTATATTAATTTTTCCTAATTAGCCAGTTTGACTAATATTAGCATAACTTTTCCAGTTCTTTTACTTTTAACCTACATCTAATTTTTTAAAAGTATTTCTTATAGAGAGCTTATGGTTGAATCCTGCCTTTTAGCTCAATTTGACTATCCTTTAATGGGTTTGTTTAAACCATTTATATTTAATAAAAGCATTGATATGATTGAATTAATATACACCAGTTTATTTTTTCTATTCTACTTTATTGATTATTTCTTACCTTTTTATGTTTTCTATTTATGTTATTTTTTATTTCATTCTATATAAAATGTTTATTTATTATTTATACTTTTAAAAATTAGTGATTTCCCTAGTTTTTGCAATGTACATTTTAAATCTGTATTTAATCTGTTTGCCTATAAACAATATTAGACTCTTTTCATACACTTAAAAAATCTTACAAATTTTCCAATCCATTCCTGTCTTTTTTTTCTTTTCTAATGTTATACAATTGAGTTTTTTCCTCTAAAAGTTAATATCTTGCTCTTCTTTTTTTAAAGCATCCTTATTTTTAAAGTAATCAGAAATAAGAAGAAAGTACCTGTCATATATTTATCTTCACTCTTGTCATTTCCATTACTTATTTTATTTGTTTCCTTAGATTCAAATTTGTTTATGACTACTATATTTCTTCTGTCACAAAATCATTCTTGAATATTTCTTGTTAATCTATCTGCTGATACTAAATTTTATTTTGTGTTTCTGAGGATTTCTTAATTTTTTCCCATAATTTTTCCTTCTTTGTGAAAAGTATTTTCCTTAGGTATTCAGTTCCAGGTAGATGGTTGTATTCTTCCATTCGAGTTGTATTAATTTTAACTATATACTAACATTTTCCTTTTGAATTGTAGGTTTTCCATAGAGAGTTCTGCTATAATTGTTACTTTGTTCTTTGGGGATGTTATTTTAATCTTCAAGTAATTTATTTTTGTTTGGGTCTTTTTTTGTTTTTGTTTTTGTTTTTGTTTTTTTGTATTTCGCTAAATTTTAGAAGTCTTACATGTTTACTCTTCACCATTCTTTCTACTCTCGTGATCCTCTTTCTGTGTGTATCCCATTACACTTATGCTGGATCATTTCATGTTACCCACAGCTCATGGATGTTCTCTTTCTTTTCATATTTTTAATGCTCTTTTCTATTTGTGTTTCCGTTGGGTAATTTTCTAACCTATCTGCATGGTCACCAATTCTTTCTTCAACTGTTTCAAGTACACTTAGAGCCTTTTAAAGGTCTTTTCTCCCTCTTATTTTGTTATCCCTGTTTAACATTTTTATTAAATTTTCTCTTAAAGTTTCATTTCTCTTTGGAATTTATTTTCACTGAAGACTTAAGTATGCCAGCTATAATTATTTCAAATTTTTCAGTAATTGCAACATCTTTGTAATATTCGAGTAAGGCTTTGTTGATTGCTTTGTCTCTTGACTGTATATCTTCTCCTCCTCTTCCATCGTTGTATGTTTCCTAATTTCTTGTTGAGAGCTGGATTTTCTGTGCAGTATAGTAAGGACTATGAAACTTAGTACTTCTCTGTGAAAATGGAACCACCCCATCCTTTACTGTGACATGAGGGAGCTGATTTGTGCTGCTGTGGTTTAGCCTCAATCTTAGGCATGTATTAGGTCACTGATGGGGTCTTCTCTGTGATCTTGTGTCTTGCTTTCAGGAGACTGCTAATGCTTATGGCCCAGGAAGTATTCCTCTTTCTTGATGGGTAGGTTTTATTTCTGTTTGCTAATCCTTAACGTAGTAGGTTCTCATCTGAGTGTGATGCTTCTCCAGCAGGATAAGAATTTTGCTTTGTAGGTCAAAATGGGAGTAGGATCCTGACAGTGTTCTTATATCTTCTTTCATAACTGTTTTTTTCCCCCTCCAATCTAAAATCCAATGTAGGCTGCTCAGTTATTTTACCCTACCCCAAATATTTCTCCTGAAAGTACCCCTATGGTCAGTGGAAATGAGCTTGCTAATGGATGAGAATGCCCTTCTATACATACTCCAGAGGTTTGGCACATTTATACTAGCCTTTTGAGATTCATTAAATATTATAGTGTTGGAAGCTGAGAATGAACTGTGGGCATGTCTGCGCCAAGTCTAAAGCGTAGGTAGGCCCTTCTGAGAACTCTGGGTGCAATTTCACTGATCTGAGATTGCTCTGTTGCTTTGGCAGACATTCTGCTCAGAGAGAATTCTGTGATACCAGGGAATTTATTGGCTCAGACAGCCCTAGGTTCAGTCGCAACTCCCTGGAGATAGAGAGAGATACCAGTGTCCCAACTAGCCTGTGGCTGCTAGCTGCCTGGAGGAGAAGGAATTACTGTGCAAATGACAAGTCCCCAGTCATATCAACTTCCCCACAGCTTCTCCCTTGTTCACCTTGAAGAACCCTCCTCACCATGAATTAATTCCTTTGGTGTGTTTCACTATAAATAAAGGATGTGCGGGCTTTTCCCTTTGTTAGAATCAGACCCATTAGGTCTCTTCCACCCATAAAGCTCCCTGATTTTAAAAAGTATTTTCCTTCATCTTTTGCTTTATTTCTTAATACTATTTTTCAGGCTTTTTAAATTTCTACCATCCAGGGTGAATTTTTCCATCCCCACGCAGGTGGTGGCTGAGATGATAGTTGAGTTTGTCTTAAAGTTTTACATGATATTGCAGGAGTATATCAGAGAATTCAGCCCTTATATTCTGTGTCTCTGACAAAGTTCAAATTTATTGAGGGATTTCTTTGTGTTTCAGTATATACTCAATACATTTCTATGAACAAAAATAAAATCACATTGTTTCATCGCAGTGCAAAACAAAAGAACAAATATGAAAATTATTAACAAAATATAAATGCAACCAAAAAATGCTGCTTAGTTTGTCAATTACAAAAGTATCTCTGATGGTTGTTTTTAGGTGTCCACTTGACTGCATTAAGCCATACCCAGATATCTGGGTGAGTTTTATTTCTGGGTGTGTTCTGTGAGGATGTTTCTGAAAGAGATTGGATCTGCTCTCACTCTGTATGGGTGAGCACTATACAGTCAGCTGAGGGTCCAGGTAGAACCAAAAGGAAAAGGAAAAGGGGAATCCAATATCTTTCCTTGGAGCTGGGACTCTCATCTTCTCCTATCCTTAAACATCAGAACTCCAATTTCTCTTGCCTTTGAACTCCAGGATTCACATCAGTAGCCTCCTCAGATTCTGAGACTTTAGACTAGGTTTGGACCACCCTATCAAAGTCTCTAGTTCCCCAGCTAGCCAGAGGTATATTGTGGGACTTTTCAGCCTCCATGATCATTTGAGCCAATTCTCATAATAAATCTCATCTAATATGTCTCTTCATATATTCTATTTTTTTTTCTAATACTGACTCACATATACTCTATAACAAGTTTTGGGCCAAAAGAAATTTTAAATAAAGAAATTATATTTTAAAATACATGCACTATTATTTTTCACCATATGTGCCATTACTATATATGTACTACTAAAAGTTCTTACGGAGGAAAACTCATAACTGTTAAAAACAATACAAAGGAAAAAAGTAAATAAAGACTAATGAATTCATCATTCATTTAAAAGAACTTAAAAGAAAAGGTTAAGGAAATGTTTTGGATTAAATGTTTGTGACCTCTCTCCTGAAATTTATATGTTGAAATCTAAAACTCAATGAGTTGGTTTTAAGAGATGAGGTCCTTGGGAGATAGTTAGACTATGGTGGAGCCCACATGAATGGGACAAGTGACCTTGTAAAGGAGACCCCAGAGAGCTCCTCAACCCTTTTGCCCAGGTGAAGGCAGAGAGAAGTTGCCGTCTATGAAGGGAAGCATGTCCTCACCAGATACTGAATCAGCTGGCTCTCTAATATGAGACTGTCAGATTCTAGAATTGTGAGAAATAAATAGGTGTCATTTATAAGATACCTAGTCTATGGGTGAATAGTAGCTGAAAGCACTGAGACAGGACAAAATAAATACAGTGGCTGACAGAATTCTGAAAAACCCTCCAAGTTTTCCGGCTCTAAACTCTGAGACTATGAATACGATAAGATCTCGTGGCTTGAGTATGTTGTTCCATGTAAGAATTATTGTTTTTTTTTTTTCATTTTTACAACTGTAGTTAGATCAAATGAGTGGACTTGAAGTTAACTAAAAGGACTGGGTGTACCTATCCTAATTTCAGGGAGTCCTTTAAATGCAGGCAGTTTTCTCCACTGAGAACAAAGAGAAAATCCAGAGAGAAGACACAAGAGAGAATTGATGTTCTAACTGCTGCCTTCGAAGATGGAGAGAACAACCTGGAATAGACTTCAGCATGTACCCTAGTAACTAAGAATGACCTCTGGCTAAGAGAAAATACGCAAACAGGGACCATGTTCTGCAACCCCTAGAGACTGAAGTTTGTCAACTACTTGTGTGAGCTCAGAAGGCCCATCTATTTGAGAGCTCCAGAAGAACCCAACCCAGCCTACTCCTTTGCTTCAGTCTGTGAGACCCTAGAAAGAGAACCCAGTCGAGATTGTCTGGATTTCTGATATAAAGAACTAAGAACTAATCATTGAGCTTGGTCTTAATAATCTAGGTTGTTGCAATTTGTTTCTTGGCAATGGATAGCAGGTACAAAAATACAATAGTAATCAATTGGCTAGACTATAAAGAAAGAATGGAATAAATAGATGAATATATTTCTTGGAAAAGTTTATAGTATAAATAGGTCATTCACAAACTAAGCAAGGAAAAAATAAAGACCAGAGGGACATTATTTTTCTTGGGGGAAAATAAAGAGAGATAAAGAAAAAATTGAAACCAGGAATTACTTTGTGGAGATACATTAGATAACATGTTCACATTTTATTGTAGCTGCATAAAGAAACTGAAAGAATAAATATAGTTACTAATAACCCAATAACCCAAGGTGGGGTGGAAGTGGGAGCTGAAAATTGTGTGAATGTCAAACAGTTGTGGGAGTATGTATGTGTGTGTGTACATATATACAGATACACACATATAGCTGTATATATATACACACACGCACACATATATGTGTGTGCGTGTGTGTATTTTGTTCTTAAAGTACATGAGTTTATTTCCTTTTTAAAAATAAGTTTCAAAAATAATGATTGCATAAAGAAATCTCAAAACATTCCTAGATTTCTTATCTATAATAGTGTTGGTATAATTTAACTATATATATTTCAATTTGCTTTATTTTAAGACACATATGATTCTTTTTATGTTATTTTCATTGAAATAAATACATGACAGGTAATTGCCAAAGCCTACATACCTTCAAACACCAAGGGAATGCTTTTTGACAAAGCTTTTTTTAATTAAACAAGGTGTCCTTTGGAAGAGCCAAGATGGAAGCATTTAGAAGTCTCTTTTCGCTCCTCTGTGGAAAGTGTGGGAAATGAATAATGGACATAAGTAATTAAAATGAGAGTTTTTGAATTACCTAAGATGACATTCAGCAATACCAAGAGGACATCCTTGGGAACATGCAGAAAAATCAAAACTGTTCTTAATAGATATGGGAAACGAGAAAAACAAGGATGTCTCTTTTCAGTAGACATGGTGATAATGGTATTCCTTCTAGATTTGGCTCCTTGGTAAGAAAGTAGTTACTTGTTATGTGAGGGAGGAAATTATTCTAATAAGATTAATATGTCAGGTTGATAAAAATATAAAAGGGATATGATTATCATTGTTTTTATAACATTTTCTCCTAAAATATATCACATGGAAAAGATAGAGGAGGATATAAATGTCTTTATAATGAATATATGCAGAGACCATATGGTAAAATTGTCACTCCCAAATGTCATCAATTTCTAGATAGCACTCTAATTTCAAATATTACTGATAACCTAATTTTGGATCTATTTCAAGTCATCATTGTATTTATCTCCAAAAGAAACAAGGGAATGCATTTAAAAAAAAAAAAAGACAATTAAACTTCTGTTTGGGGGTTATTGAATGCATTTAAGAAAGACAAATGCCAAAAGCCACCTAGAACATAATGATACCTGACACGAAGTAGAAATGAGGTAACATGCTAATACGCGCTTTAAAAAGTCCTTTTTGTTTATATGTTGGTTTGTTCTTCAAAGTGGCAATCTCTTTGGGAAGATTATTAGATTAAAGGAAAATTATAAGTATTCAATGAGTTCTTTTGGAGCACACATACACACTGCATGCACACACACACACACATGCACGCGTGCACACACACGCACAACAAGCTTTTTATTATAGCCAGAGATGGACGCAGGTAATAAAAAACCAACTCATCTCTACTTACAATAAAGCCCTAAAATAAAGAACAAATCTTATTATAAGGACATGAAATTTTAAATGAAAGTATAATTGGCTTGCTGCATTTTAAGACTACATTACTGAGCTACAACATTATTGTTGTAACTTTATTACATACATTTAAAATTGAGCTTATTGTTAAGCAGTTTGGATTCTCTGTCTCTTTCCGTCTGCCTCATCATTCAGCCTGAATGCTCACTTCAGTCCCTCCCTGATGAACAACACTCTCTCCTGACTTCCCTGGTATGGGTCAGGGTTTATTCTCAATTTCCCACAAAAGGTGTCATACAGTCTCTACAAGATTTTCAGTCATCATTATTGCAATATATCATATGCAGATCCTTAAAATGTGAAACTTTCCCAGCTGGGAAAGCATCCATTCTCAGCTAAGAATCAAATGAAGAAAACGTTCCCCTGTCATCACTGCTCAGAAGCCATCTAGCTTTGCTTTTAGGTGGTCCAAATAAATGAGGAAAAAATTTTTATTGGATTTCTTTAAGACTTAAAAAGTTTTTTACTATTAAATATTTATTTATTTATTTATTTATTTATTTATTTATTTATTTTATTTTTTTAAAGCCAAAAGAAGCCTGTATTATAGCTGGCCAGCGATAATCACCCATACACCTAAAAGCAGTGTGTTGAGGAATCGGGGCCAGTTTCTTGATTGCCAGTATTTATAGGGAGGGGGAGAAATTAGGGTGAGCAGTCCTTCCTTCCTGTATCAGGGAGGGGAAGGGTTTAGGGTGGGGCTGTCTTTCCCTCCTGTAGGGAGGGGAGAGATTATGGAGGGGTCATCTCTCCCTCCTGATTATACTTGAGGATTTTATTTCTTTGGGGAAGTATAACATTCCCCACTGGTCTTATTCACACTAACAATATGGTCATAGAAAAATTGACTTTTTAGTTTCATTCTGATGAAAGATTACCGGAACAAATGAGTCATGTTCTGCTTTTAGAAGGATATGCTTTCCATTCTCAGTATAAAAATCATCCTTAAACAAAACTCAAACTTTATGCAAATACAATATTTAAGAATGAGTGACTCTTAATTCTACCATGCAAGAAGAGGTTTGGGTTTCAAATTTCATCTAGGTTTGGGTTTCAAATTTCTTGGACTCACACTTTGATCTATCATTTACTTAGCTGTGTGACCTCCAGGGATTTCTGACCTGTAACATGAAGTTAAAGCCTGGAGCAGTAGTGCACACCTGTAAATCCCAGCAGCTTGGGAGGCTGAGGCAGGAGGATTGCAAATTTAAAGCCAGCCTAGTAATTTACTGAGGACTTAAGCAATTTAGTGAGATTCTGTCTCTAAATAAAATATAAAAGGGACTGGAGATGTGGTTAAGCACCCTTGGGTTCCATCCCTGGTACCAAGAAGAAAAAAAAAAAATGAAGTTAAATAAATAAATAAAATGTTTATAGGATTGTTATGAGGATAAAAGGAGATATTACTTGAAAAGAGTCTCATATATGTGTGAAAAATAATTAGCATTCACAAAGATACTAGTATTATTTTATACACCTGAGAGTCATCTAGAGAAGACCTGAACCATCATGTCTTCAAGAACTACTGTCTTCCATTTTTATGTGAAATAACAAAGTCAGAGAATGGAGGTGAAGAGAAAAATATTTAAGAAGAAAAAACAGTATGTGCAAAATTCCAGAGACTTGAAATAGTCAAAGACTTTGATATACAATTGTATATAATCTCAGCATATCCTCACTCCTGGGGAATGCTGTCAAATAAACCTACTCAGTTAAAACACACTGCATCATAATCTTCCTTGGGCACCACTACACTGTGTACCTCCTCTTTGCAATCACAAATCTTTTAAATAATTGAAACTTGATGCCACATAGATTTCTTATCCCCCCTCTGTGCACCATGGCAAGAGAATGGTATTAAAATGCCACCCCCTCTCTGTCACTAAATTTCTTGAACATATTTCCGAGTATACCTTCTTTGAACCTAGTCATTCCCAATCTGTCCTTAGCTTCTTGAGGACTACCTCTTTTAACTGCAGGCTAAAGTAAAGTACTTCCTGTAGTTTGATTTCTATGTCTTTATCTAATTTTTCTCCTACTACTCTGGGCTCTCTCTTTCCCCATGTTTTTTGACAATCTTCACAGCTATCTCTATGCCCTCTTTCCTTATTTGGCCTAATATCCATTGGCAATCTCATCTACTTCCATCTCTCCCAGATCTGTGTTTTCTACCAAAGTGGTTCTCCTCAGCTCCTTACAAGTCCACTCGTAAGACTTCAAAATAGCTACTTAAATGTTTCAAAATTCCCCAGAGTGAATGATTTTAAACAGAATTCTTCATCCTCTACTACTTGCCCTTTGAAGATGGTCCTATTCTAAAATTTCCCAGGGTCACTAAATAGTCACCACTATCTGTGTCCAGGCAAAAGGCTCAAGAATCATTCTTCACTACTTTCTAACCCTTAGTGACCAGTGGTTACTAAGACCTGTCTCCTATACTTGGCTCTGTCTTTGTCCACTGAGCTCCTTTCCTGGGTTTAGCACCACACCAGAGCCAGGAACATTAAGCTCCAATGACTGCAGCACTCCTGGAGTGTTCTGCCTAGTTCCCTTCAGGCTTTCCCCATCCATTTTCCACCCTTACCAAATAGCAATCCTTTCAACAATGAGCATTACTTGAACACCTTCCCTAGCAGAGATTCTTTAACACCTCCTTGAAGTTCCTAGGATGAATATCACAATGATTTCAGTTACTCTTACATTCCCAGGGCCATTCTTTGCCACTCTGCCCCTGGCATAACACTCATGCAAAAATTCATATTTGCCTTTTGGTTCCTTCATTTCCCAGACTTTCTGTTGTTTCAAATTTTTTTTCATAGTCTGTTTTCTCTATCTAAAGTAATCCAGCTCCTCCAGTCTAATTATTAAGCACTATTGCTATCTTTCTTAGGTTTAATGTCACTTCTTTAGGGTGGGATGGGGATTTTCCTTCCATTAAAGTATGTCCCACCTACCAAAATATGTCTCCCTAGCAACTTAATGGGTATTCTCATTACATTCCAGAAGAGGAACTATGATTTTTTTCCACCAGCATTTATTATTAATGAATATAATTTTATTAGGAGAATTCTGATGTTTTATCTACAAACATGGCAAGCCAGCTAAAGTCTGCATTCTTAGCCTCCTTCTGCTCAGTGTGCCTATATAATTACTTCCTGTCTATGGGACATGAACAGAACTGAAGTGTCATTTCCCAGTTGTGTTCACAAAATGGAATATGGATACATACCTCCTCCACTTTCCCTCCTCTAGTGAGAACTAAAGCAGACACCAGGGACCAAGATATCAAAGCCACATATTGCTCCACCAGCCCCAAACTACTTAGATCTAGACATTCTTATGTGGTTTTTATCACCGTTTTCAAGTCTGAGCTTTAAGTCTACACTTAAAATATTTATTTCCTTTATTGTATTTTTTTAAAAATGTATATTTAAACTGTCATAGTCCATCTCTTAATCATCACAATGTTCCTTGCACCTAACACAGTTTAGATAAAGAGGAAAAATGAATCAATGGATGTGTGAATGCCTACAGGATAGGTTGGGGCACAGTGGTACTACATGTTTAGAAGTCTACTGATCCTTAATTCTCTGCTGTTTGCATTTCACAGCATCCCCCGACACACACACACACACATACACACACACACACACCCTAAAGTCATGTCATAATAGTAGCTTGACTCATTGCATCACTAACCCTACTCTCACTGCCTATGTCTAAGCACCTTGTGCTGAGTGGAAGTTCTAAATATTTCCTTATAGAGATTGGATGATCTGAGCAGTCAGGGCTCTTAAATCAAAGTTCAGAATGGACCATTTCTTGCTGACATGCTACATTTCCTTTTTGCTTTGAGTGAGATTATGCAGCACACTGAAATGATACCTTCAGTACTGAATGATTTGGCATTCAACAGAATTAAAATAAGGCTTTCCTTTATGGTTAAAAGTAAATTACAAAAAAGGGATACTGGCAGGCAATTACTCGATAAGCTATAGGAATGAAAGGGATTTCATGATGTGAGTAGTTCAGATTCATATAATGTGAGGAGCTGTTGGCAAGAGGGAAATCATTCAGCAATCTAAGGGAAAGAACTGAGGGTATGAGTGCAAACTCTCTCTCTCCTCCCCCCGCCCGCCGCACACATAGATAAATTCACAGTCCAGGAATACACCAAATGCAGATGTCCCAAAGTAAGGAAGAAAAAATTAGCTTAAAGTGTATTATATTTTCATTTAAAAAACAATGAGAATGCACATATTCTGAATATTTGGCATATAAAAAATAAGTATAGAGCCAGAGCTAAACTAATGACATCTGCATTCTGTTGACATTATGTGTTCTAATTTAAAATCCAGAATTTAAAAATTATGATGGCTTTCTAAATACTCAGTGTGCATTGAGTTGTATCCCTATAAAATTCATATGGTGAAACCCTAAACTCCAGTACAGTATAATCTATCTTTATTTGTAAATAAGGTCTTTATGGTGACTAAGTTTAGGAGATATCAGTAGGAGAGGCTCCATCCAGCATGATGGCATCTATGTTAACAGGAGAGAACTGGATGCCTGTACACATTTGGAAAGCACCACCTGACCATGAAGACAGAGATTAGGATGAAGCATCTATGGCCAAGGAACACTAAAGATTGCCAGAAACCACCAAAGAGAGGAAGGAGGCATGGAACAGTTGAACTCTTAGGACCCTCAGAAGGCACAACTCTGTTGATATTTTGGTCTTGAACTTCTAAGACTCCAGAACTGTGAGACAATAACTTTCTGTGATTTAGGTGGTACTGAGCCCTAGAAAACTATCCTAATGATTCTGTGATTGCTCAAAATGCCATCAATTCTTAATTTTTTTAATGTGTGAAAGATTCATGGTTACTTCAGCAACGACTTCCAATGCCAAGTACAGCAATAACACCAAGGAGAATGTATCAAGAGCTAAAATTTTAAATATTTTGCTGTAAGACATAAGGTCTTATTCTGCAAGATTTGAGGAACCCAAGAAGTGTTTTCCATGCTTATTGCACGCTAGTGTGCTGGGTGAGCACTTTCTTGCCCTAGAAGTCACAATGAACAACGTAGATACTGTTGCTTTGTACCCTTACTAAAAAATACTTCTAACAGATAATATTAACATCTCACATCGTAACAAAATCTATATGTTATGATTGCCTGACTTACAGAATTAAAGTGCCTTGAGGAAGAAGCATCTTTTGCTAATTTGCATAAAGGTTATGAACAAGCAGTTTTTCAAAAGCAAAACTATTACTTTCTAACCCTGTTAGTGACATCTAACCTTGTCACAATTTTGTTTTCTTTACATTAAAGCAGTGACTATGATGAGCATATAAGCTATATTTGACTTGCAGATGTTTATTGTGCATACTTCCTGTTTTAAATGCTTGAGCTGAAGTCTAGAAACTGTGTAACATATTTAAAAACATAGATTTTTTAAATTTTTTATTTTCTTTGGAAAATGATTGCTTGGACCTGCATTCCAGTATGGCATGTGGAGTGACATCCTGCTGATTATGCATGCACTACAATCCCAGACCCCTGGGCTGAGCATCAGGTGAAACATCATCAGGTTGTCCTCTTGTTTTCCTTACAGTCAAAAACAACCATACTTCTCTGGAAACTTTCTTGTCAAAATTGGGAAAATAAAATAGACTCGATATTTCAGGAAAACTGAGAGCAGCCCCAGTGGCTACCACTTCATTTCTGTGTGTTGTTCCCCTGATCCTGAGGCAATGTAGTTTCAGACCCTGTCTTTAGTCTAAAGTACAGATGCTGCTGGAGCCGTTTGTCTTGTCAGTCATTAGCACCTTCCTGTGAATGTGCTTATCAGATGCACTCCAGCACTGCAGGCATCTGGTTAGAGCAGGTTTGGTAAAGAAGAGTGGGGAGGCAAGGCAATCCAGGACAAGGTGTGTCTGTAGATGGTCAACCTGGGTGGACTCCAGATCATGAGCACTGTTCTTATGGGAACTCTTGTAATGACATTATCTTAAAATTTGAATGGTCTTGGTATATCAGAAAATAAATCACTTAATATATTTGCCAGTGTTCCTAAGCCTCCAGCATTTCAAGTGTCCATTTTTACTTAAATAAATATTAATATTGATTCAGCAGTGTAATAATTTACATTTGGAATTTCACTTTTGTCTGTAATATTAATCTCTATAAACTGATTCCTGATCAGTTTATAGAGATTTTAGAGATCAGTTTATAGATCTCTATAAACTGAACTCATGTATATGGTAAAATGCTCTATGTTCACTGGAACAAACATGCTTAAGGATAGCATAAAGATATTTATTGTTAAAAATGTATGTTTAAATGTAATAAGTATATAATTCAAAGATGAAACAGGAAAATGAGACCCAGAATCAAATGACCAGATCTATAACATATCGCTTATGTGTATATAACCCTGCTATTTAACGTTTTCAAGCCTTAGTATATGTCTTTGTTAAATCCCTGTCTTAGTTTTCATGTGAACATCAAGAAAAGAACATCATTTATAAATGATGATGGAGGATTCTGAAAATTCAAACTCATCATAAAATCAAATTTATGGCATTTAGAAAATTTCCATGTGAATAGTGTGTGTGTGTGTGTGTGTGCCTGCATGTGTAGTATCAGAGCTCAACATTGTGAAGTAGGTTTTAATCTCCCATGTTTATGGGTGGGGAAATTGAAGCTGACAGCAAAGAGATTTGCACAAAGTTATATTGGTAATAAGGGAAGTCTTGGACTTCAAATTCAATTCTAAACAAATTATCAGCATACAGACAAAACACAACAAAACAAAAGGTCCAATGATTCTTATTTTAATTGATAGTACTTATAAATAAGGCAGAATAATGAAGGAAATTAGAACATGTCACCCCGATGTATGCCAGTTTGGCATATGGACTACTTTGAGTTCAACTCAATTGAGAAGCAACAGATGTAGAAAGAAACTTTCTCAGAGTTTCCCTTATCTGACTGCATGCAGAAACTTCTGAGAAATTAGGGCTGTCCTATACCCCTGTCTGGGGTGTTTATGGCCATGAAAAATATTTTTTTAAAAATAGCCCCACTGAGATGATACTTCACAAACAAATCTTACCAATGTAACCTTTATCTCCCATGAATTTCCCCTTATACTTATATCTTCCCACCCTTTACAACTCCTAGAAACTCCAAAACCTTTTTCCTTTTTATTGTTACTTTCCAGCAATTTAACACCTTTGTTTAAATGGTATATAAACTTCTAGATCTAACTTCTTTTCTGCAGAGCTTTCATGCATATAATAATTAAAATATCACTAAAATTGGTATGCCTTTTCTCCTATTAGATCTGTCTTTTGCCAGCTACAGAAATTAAGAGTGTAGAGGGAAACTTTCCCTCTACAATAGCACTGCATATCATTTGATATCAGTTTTTGTCAAAAAATATAATTGTTCCTTTTTATCCTGAATAACATTTTTAAAATTTATTTCAAGTTAATTAAGGTAAGATAGGCAAAAACAATTATATATATGTTAAATGATTTATATTCACATGTCTCTAAATGATAGCACAAATTATTTAACATTAGTTATCGTCATACACATGTGTTGTGAGAACATGAATAATCTACACTTCTAGCAAATTTCTATTAAACATTAACATCTTATTCCATTGCTATGATTTGATTATATTTTGTCCCCTTTGAAATTCACATTGCAATTTAATCCCCATTATTGGATATTAAGAGGTAAGACGTTTAAGAACGTTCATAGAGCTCTGTCCTCCTGGATGAGTTTATCCATTTATGTGATTAGTGGATTATGTTGAGAGTGAGTCTGCCATACAAGCTGTTGGGACAGGGTTTCTGGCATGCTTTCTCTTACTATATGGTGTCTCGTGCTTCCTCTGGATTCTGGATTCTGCCAGCAAGAAGGCTATCACCAGATGTGACCCCTTGACCTTGGATCAGGACCTTGAGCTGAAATAAACTTCTTTTATTTATAATATCCATTATATGGTGCTCTGTTATTAGCCAAAGAAAAATAACTAAGACAAGTATCACTAACTATAGTCATTGTATATTGTACACTAGTGTTATGGTTTTTTAATTATGTATCACCCAAAAGCTCATGTGTGAGAAAATTCAAGAAAATTTAGAGATGAAATGATCAGGTTAAAGAGTGTTAACCAAGCAGTGGATTAATTCACTGATAGGAATTAACTGGGTGGCAACTGTAGACAGGTAGGTCTGGCTGGAAGAGGTAGGTCACTGGGTTGTGCCTTTAGGGTATATAGTTTGTCCATGGTGAGGGGAATCTCGTGCCCTCCTCCCTCTCCAGCTTCCTGGCACCATGTTTCCAGCTGCTTTCCTCCTCCACATCCTTCTGTCATGATGTTCTACCTCTCCTCTAACCCAGAGCAAAAGAGTTGGCTATCTGTGGACTTGGCCCTCTGAAACCATAAGCCCCCAAATAAACTTTTCCTCCTCTAAAGTTGTTCTTATCAGGTCTTTTGCTCACAGCAGCAAAAATCTGATTACAACAATTAGATCTCTAGTACTTATTCATCTTACAGCTGAAAGATTTAACACTTTGACCAACATCTTCTCATTTCTCCTACCTCCAGATCTTGACATCCTCTGTTCTACTCTCTGCTTCTATGAGCTCCAACTTTTTTTTTACAGTCTACATGTAAGTAAAATTGTGCGATATTTGTATTTCTGTATTTGACTTATTTTACTTTATATAATACCTTCCATATTCAGTCATGTTGCAAATGTCAAGATATCCTTGTTTGTGGCTGAAAATTTTTCGTGTGTGTGTGTGAGAGAGAGAGAAAGAGAGAGAGAGAGAGAGAGAGAGAGAGAGAATATCACTTTTTTTTTTATCCATTCATCCATCAATAGATACTTAGGTTGTTTCTACGCCATGGCTACTGTAAATGACAATGCAAAAATATGGGGGTGCAGATATACTGGTTTTCTTTCCTCTGGGTATATACCAAGAAGTGAGACTATGAGGTTAGACAGTTACTCCATTTTAAACTTTCTGAAGTATTATTTTCCTAATAATACTGTATTGTTTTCCGAATGGCTGTGCCAATTCACAATCATTCCCATAGTGTATGAGGGCACTACTTTCTCCACACACTAGCTGATAATTATTTGTTAATAATATCTATCCTGAGAGGCACCCAGTAATGTCTTACTGTGGTTTGATGTGCATTTCTCTGATGGTTGATGATGCTGAGCACCTTTTTATGTATCTGTTGCCCACTTTGTATCTTCTGTGGGAAATGTCCTCTGTCTATTTTTGAATTTAACTATTTGTTTTTTGTTGTTGTTATTTACTTGAGTTCATTTTATGTAGATATTCACATATGATCAGGAGTGTGGTTTGTCAATATTTTCTCTCATTCTGATCAGCTATATTTTCATATGTTTGATCAATTCTTTCAGTGTGCATTGCTTTTTAGTTTGATGCAGTCTGACTTGTCTATTTTTACTTCCTTACCTGTGCTTTTGGGGTCAAATCCAAAAAATCATTACTGATACCAATGCCAATAAGGTTTTTCTTTGTCTTCTTCTAGTAATTTTATGGTTTCTGGTTTTATATTTAAGTGTTAAATCTATGTTGTTTTAGTTTTTATAAGGGTATAATTTCATTCCTCTCTGTACATATGCCCAGCACCATTTATTGGAGAGACTATAATGTCTGATTTCTATTGTTGCTGTCAATGTTCTTTTTTTTTTTTTTTTTCATTGCCAGTACCCAGTGCTTTGTTTACTGCAGCTTTTTAATATAGTTTGAAATCAGGAAGAATGATGTGTTTACCTCTCGTTTTCTTATTTTCCTCAAGACTGCTCTCACTACTCAGGGTCTTTTATGGTATCATAAGAATGTTAGCATTGTTTTTTTCTGTTTCTGTGAAAAATGCCTTTAGAATTTTGATACTGATTGCATTGAAGCTCTAGATCACTTTAAGTAGCTTGCACATTTTAATAATATTAATTATTTCAAGAATATCTTTCCATTTATATGTGTCTTCTTCAATTTCTTTCATCAATCTCTTACAGTTTTCAGAGTACAGACTTTTTATCTTATTGGTTGAATTTATTCCTAAGTATTTTATTGGTTTTTTTTTTACAGTATCAGAAGTGGTACTGTATTTTTAATTTCTTTTTGAACATTCCATTGTTATTGTAGAGAAACAACTAATTTTTGTATGTAATTTTGGAACCTGAAACTATCCAATTTGATTATTAGTTCTACACAGTTTTGGTGGGATTTTTAGTTGTTCTTTCCTTGTTTTGTTTTGTCTTTAATATAAAAAAGTCAAGGCTGGGTTCGGGGGCACACACCTGTAATTCCAGTGACTTGGTAGGCTGGGACAGGAGAATCAAAAGTTCAAGGTCAACTTGGGCAACTTAGAGAGATCCTGTCTCAAAATTTAAAAAATAAAAGTAAAAAGAGCTGAGCATGTAACTCAGTGGTACAGCACCTCTAGGTTTGATCTCCAGTAGTCCTATCCATCCCCCAGAAATCATAACTGTGAACAAACTTCTTTCTTTCTGACTTGGATGTCTTGTCAGCAACATTTTCATTGTTTTGGGTCTGACTCCAAATTAACCTTTGGGCACTATTTTAAGAACATCTTATCAAAAATGGAAAATATATGAAAACACATAAAATTACAATTAACCCAGTTCTAAGTCAAGGAAATATGAAATAAACCATGTTTTTCATCCATCAGACTGACAAAAATACAGGAACATTTAAATCCTACAAGGATATGAGAAAACAAAATTAGGTGCATCTTATTGGATGTTAAATGGAAACTGCTCTAGAAATCCATCAATGTTAATTACAATTTAGAGATCCCCTTACCTTTGACATGTAAATTCTGCTTTTGAGACTCAAATTATTTCTTTGCAGACAGAACACTAATTGATACATTGCCTAACTTTAAAATGTAGTCTGTCTATTATGAAATTGCTAGACTAAACAAATGATGAAGCATTTATTTAAATAATATTCGGGGGGAATATTAAATCAGTATACGCTCATGGACCAAAAGAGCTGACTGCATTGGTTTGCTTATAGGTAAGTGTGCATTTTGGTTACAGATGTTGAAAGCTGATGTTCTAACAGCCATGATATTGTCAGTCTCCCTCAAACCATTGACTTGGCATTTAAAGAGGCAATACACATCTGTTAGCAGGTGTTTTTGATCTCCCCACAAATTTCTAATCCTGTTTTCATACTTGATCATCATTTACAAGATTATCAAGAAGACAATGACCAAAAGTGAACTTACATGCCAACAAACACTGAAGGAAGCCTATTTTAAAAGAAGAAGCCATTACTAAAAAGTGTATAGAATAATAGTTAAATACTCTGATACCTTTATGCAGTTGATTCAGTTTTAGCTGTTAATAAATCAGTAAACAAAATAAACTAATTGTAAATCAGCTTTTCATCAAGTACAGAGACTCCTCTAAGTGAAGATGGGACTAGAGAGATAAGATTTTTAAATTCTTGTGATTTCAGTGAAGATTGTAATTTCTCCCCTGTACTCAAAAAGGCCTTAAGCACATAGAACATTATAAATAGTGAATCAGAAAGATTGTTTGACATAGGGTTATCTCCTTTTCATTTATCTCCCGAGACCCATCTCCTCATGCAAGTGCCCTCTGGCCTTATTTCCATTGGTAATAATCTGTAATTTCTGCTATTTTCTCTTTTCAATACTAGTAAAGAGTCAGATTTTCCTTAGGACATATTACCTATTTATAGTCATTTAGAACATTTTATACCGATCGGCACTTTGGAGCTGTATCTGGCTGTGTAACTAGCATTTACAGGGTTTCTGTAGACTTTTATTACACGGTGTGACATTAGATTGATGGACTGTCTCAATCTTATTCTCTGTCAATTGTACACTGATCCGTGACAGCATAATGGATATGTGACAGTGTTTGGAAGGGTGAGAACGACTACAATAACATTTTGGGGAGGATGGATATCAGAGTTCCTTTTAATACTCTTCTTAATTTTCCCCTCATATTCAAATTTTTAAAAGCTGCCAACATATGATATGCCAATTTTCTTCATCAGAGAAAAAATGATACCTGTTTTAGACAAACCGTATTAAGTATGATGGCAAAATAGCTGTCGATCAAACTGAACAGGGCTATTAGGCATTCCCTGTAGCAAGGAGACTTCCAAGGACCCTCTCAGAAGGGAATCATGTAGCACTCCAGTCTGGGTCAAAGGTTATTACATCTAGGAAGCTCTCCTCTGTTGAGGGAGAAGAAAAGAAGGGCTTACTGCTCTCACAACAGGGAATTACTCAGGACTTGCCTGAGGAGATAGTTGAACCTTCCTCTGAGCAGGCATTTGGAGACGGTGCCAGGGAACATGTTTCTGTGACTAGCCAGAGAGCCTTTGAACACACGAGATTTCAAGTTTATTTACTGTTTCAAAGGTTCCCCCAATGTCCTCTCTGGAGAGACAAGAAAAGAGAGTAAAAACATTTGCAGCTCTTTTCTCCCTTCTGAAATGTCACAGATAATACCTCTAAGCCTGTGCCCCTTGGTTTTATAGGTGGGAGAGTTTCTAGGATGCTTCAGGGAAGTGGCAGAGTGGAAGAGTCAGTAGTAAAGAAGAAGACCTGCAGGGACAGCCATCGCCCACTCTTGGCAATGTTTCAGCAGGAGCAGGAGGCAAGGTTAGCAGAGCTCAGACAGGAGGCCTGGCAGCCCACAAGGTTTGACAGGGTAATGGATACAAAAAGGGTCCTGGGAAATGTGATCACTGACAAAGAAGCAGTCAGTGTGCTGCACTCTGTTCTTTGTCCAAGCTGAGATACTCAAATGAAGGATTGGAAGCTGTGCGAACTAGCTTGATTTATTTAAATTATACCAAGGGGGTGGGTTTTCAGACATTTGTGTATGTTGGAAATATGTAACAGATCTCTGTTCATTTCACTGGGTCAGTGATGCACATAAACACACACACACACACACAGGTTTTTCTCAGACTCAAATAAAAAGAGAGGAATCTGTATCTACATCTATTTGTATCTATATATCTATATCTATATGATGAACAGGTCCTGAATGTGCCAGTGAATTAGAACAATCACACAGGTCTGAACTCAGAAACTTTTATCAACAGGCAGAAGAAGGCCTGAGTCTTAACCAATATTGGAGGCCCAGCTGCAGATAGGTCGCAGGACAACTGCAGTCGTGGTCATCACATCCTCCTGCTCACTAGAGATTATCTGCACTTAGTCAAATGTGTTCCTTGACCTTCATCCTAAAAGCTGGGATTCTCACTGGCTCCAAACCCAGTGGAGAAGACCAGCTGATTCTGACTCAGGTAGGATGTCTAGGCTCTAGATAATAGAGCACCCAATACCAAACACTTTGAGGAATTAAGAGTGAGTGTATGCAACCAAAAAAAAAAGCTTGGGGGAAAGGCTAGCTTCCGTGTGACAGACCCTGCTCCTGCTCTGTGCTGCTTGGTTGTGCTCTTTAGGATCACTCTTCAAGATGGCTGCCAGTGGCAGTTTGGATTCTTTCACAATGAAAATGAAGTCAGTTGAATTTGAGATGGCATTCATGACAAGTCGAACCCATGGGAAAAGTACTCACTTTCTGAAAATGTTTCTGTCAGTAAGATAAAGGAGAATGAATGCTGGATGGCAATGAACAGCAAATGCCCATTGCTCTCACTCTAGTTCTCCCTCCCATGTGGTCTTTTGAGCTTCATTCTCCTGCTTTTTAATGATTAATTACTGGGCATTCATTTAGCCAATTAACCAATTAATCAGTCCAGAAACAATTATTGAGCACCTACTTTATGTCCTTTATTATATACCTGGGCTACAATAATACTTGTCCACACTTAATGAACTCCTACTATAGGGGGGAAAAAATAGAAATTCAATTAAAATACCATGTACGAGTTCTAATTATGGGGTTATGCACAAGGTACTGTGACAACACAACTACATAAGAGATTGTTGGAGGAGGTTTCACAGAAATTGGACTTGGACTTTGAGCCCAATCAGAGTTCTTTAAGCTAAGAAGGAATTACATGCAAAAGGAATTACATCCATGCACAAAGATAGAAGTAGGGGTGAAGAACCACCGTGCTTTTGAAGCATAGTGAGTGGCAGGTAGTATCTTGAAAGGAGATTGTGGAGATGAGAATCACAGAATTCAAGTCTGTAGAAATGGGCAGAGGCCTGCCATTTTCAGTCATGTCAGTTTTCACCCATGGGTGTCTATATATACTAGTCTTGCACATTAACTACTTAATGTGATCCAAAATGGGGCCACCCAATTGCAGATTTGTTCAGCCAATGTTTTTGCCAAACATCTGCTAAGTGCAAAGCACCAGACTACTGCAAATGTATGCTGCAGGACCTCCCACAGTGCCCTCCACTGACAGGAACTGTTCAGAATCACCTTTCTCAAATATGACTTCTATCTTCACCTGCCCTCACTCCATTCTCTTCCTTAGTTTATTGTTTCTCATAATGACTTTTTGTCTTAAAGGGATGAATACATTCAGGCCACAAGTTATAAACTTGTGTCTTCATCCACTCTTAGTCTTTGGGAGGGTCTACCTTTACATTGCTTTTCAAACACTGCCATCCATTTTCTGAAGCTAAGGCTTTTCTCAGCTATTCCCTGGCTCTTCCTGAAGAAAGATGCTTGGCCAGTCTATCCATTGGTTACTTAGTGTTAAATACACTCCAATTTCTGCCTGAAGGAATTCAAAATGGTGAGACCCTTCCATCTTCTCCTTCCTTCCCAGTGCTTTGTTCCATCAGTTCTTGCTTCCTTATTATTCCAACAAAGAAATAGAACAAGGTGCACATTCATTCTAGTCTGACTTCTTCAAAATCCTTCTTCACATGAAAGCAGTTTATTCTTGCCCTTTTTATATTTTAGCCATGCATTAATTCCTTAAAGTATTGAATGAACCTTTCATATAAGACTGGTCACATAATTTGTGAGATCTCGTCCAAAAGGAAATCAAGGGAGTCTTTTGTTCACAAAACAGGAATGGTATTGTTTTTGTCTAATCCTAGGTTTCTCTCCTAATGCTTTGGGTTTGCCATATAGTGTCACCACCCTCGAACACCGAGATACTCATGAGTGAGTGCCCAAGACTCCACCCTGAGACTTGGTCCAGAGGGTATGTGCCTGAGACTTGGTCCAGAGGGTATGTGCCACCTTCTCTATGCCCAGGACACTGCTGGAGGCAGGTGGTGACTGTGGCAGCAATCATTTGGAGATGTGTGAGTGACAGCTTGGAACTACTCACAAGAAGGCAGAAAAACTGAGGGAGGCAAATCATGGGTAAACTGAGGTCCTTAGCCTCAAGTACGCATTTCAGTGCCTCATGTGACTTCACTTACAAAACACAAATTCAAAGATAAAAATACTAAGAATTTCAAGATGGCACTGTCCTTATGTTCACCTGAATTTTCGTGATGATTGATATATTAAGCATCTCGATTTTAAAACGAAAATCTATGATATACAGCAATATGGATAAACCTAAAGAACATCATGCTAGGTCTAACAGGCCAGTTACAGAAAAACAAATCCCAAGTCATCTAAAGAAGTCAATTTCATAGATTCAAAGCATGAAATGGTGATTACTAGGGGCTGGAGATAGGGAAAATAAGGAGCTGCAGATCAACAAACATTGCATTTCAGCTAAGCAAGAGGAATATACTCTAGAGATCCACTATACAACATTGGACCCATAGTTTAAAATACTGGATATAAAATCAATACACATAAATCTAATGCATTTCTATTCATTCCATTCACAACAACCTCAAAAAAAAAAAAAAAGAAAGAAAGAAAAAAGAAAAAAGAAAAAAACTTGGGAATTAATCTAACAAAAGAGGTAAAAGACCTCTACAATGAAAACTACCAAACACCAAAGAAAGAAATTGAAGAAAATCTTAGAAGATGGAAAGATCTCCCATGTTCTTGGAGAGGCAGAATTAATATTGTCAAAATGGCTGTACTATGAAAGGCGCTATACAGATTCAATGCGATTCCAATTAAAATCCCAATGACATTCCTCATATAAAAAGAGAAAGCTTGGACTGGGGATGTAGCTCAGTTGGTAGAGTGCTTCCGCGTCAAGCACGAAGGCCCTGGGTTCAATCCCCAGCACCGGAAAAAAAAAAAAAAAAAGAGAGAGAGAAAGCAATCATGAACTTCATCTGGAAGAATAAGAGACCTCGAATAACCAAAATAATCCTAAGCAGAAAGAGTGAAGGAGGAGGTATCACAATACCAGAACTTAAACTGTACAACAGAGCAATAGTAACAAAAACAGCATGGTACAGGCACCAAAATAGACAGGCAGACCAATGGTACAGAATAGAAGACACAGAGACAAACCTACAAAAATACAGTTATCTCATATTAGACAAAGGAGCCAAAAATATACAATGCAGAAAAGATAGCCTGTTCAATAAATGGTGCTGGGAAAACTGGAAATCCATATGTAACAAAATGATATCAAACCTCTGTCTCTCACCATGCACAAAACTAAACTCAAAATGGATCAAGGACTTAGGAATTAGACCAGAGACCCTGCACCAAATAGAAGACAAAGTAGGCCCGAATCTTCATCATGTTGGCTTAGGATCAGACTTCCTTAACAAGACTCCCAAAGCACAAGAAAGAAAAGCAAGAATCAATAAATGGGATGGATTCACACTGAAAAGCCTCTTCTCAGCAAAGGATACAATCAATAATGTGAAAAGAGAGCCTACAGAGTGGGAGAAAATCTTTTCCACATGTGCTTCAGATAGAGCACTGATCTCCAAAATTTATAAAGAACTTACAAAACTTTACATCAAAAAACAAAGAACCCAATCCATAAATGGGCCAAGGATCTGGACAGACACTTTACAGAAGATGTACAGGTGATTAATAAACATATGAAAAGTGTTCAACATCTCTAGTAATTAGAGAAATGCAAATTAAGACAACTCTAAGATTTCATCTTACTCCCATTAGAAAGGCTATTATCAAAAACACAAACAATAATAAATGTTGGCATGGATGTGGGGAAAAAGGCACACTTTATATTGCTGGTGGAGTTGCAAATTGCTACACCACTCTGGCAAGCAGTGTGGAGAACCCTCAGAAAACTTGGAACGGACCCACCTTTTGACCCAGTTATCCCACTCCATGGCCTATACCCAAAGGACTTAAAATCAGCATACTACAGTAACACAGCCACATTAATGTTTATAGCAGCTCAATTCACAATAGCTAGACTGTGGAACCAACCTAGATGCCCTTCAACAGATGAATGGATAAAGAAACTATGGTACATATACACAATGGAATATTATTCAGCCATAAAGAAGAATAAAATTATGGCATTTGCAGATAAATGAGTGGAATTGCAGAATATCATACTAAGTGAAATAAGCCAATCCCTAAAAACCAAAGGCTGAATGTTTTCCTTGATAAGTGGATGATGATATATAATTGGGTTGTGGGGGTAGGAGGTGAGAGAAGAATGGAGGATCTTTAGATTATGTAAAGGGAAATGAGAGGGGGAGGGGGAGGAGATCTGAGAAATGGTGGAATGAGACAGACATCATTACTGTATGTACATGTATGATTACATGAATGGTATGAATCTGCATCATGCACAACCATAGAAATGAAAACTTGTATCCCATTTGTGTGCAATGAATCAAAATGTAGTCTGCAAAAATAAAAAAATAATAAAAAATAATAAAAAAAATAAAATACTGTATAATACACTTGAAGATTTGTTAAAAGGTTAGCTCTCATGTTAAGTATTCCTACCACAATAAAATGAAAGTTTTTTAAAAAGCGAAAGGTAACCAGCACAATGCAGAAAACACCAAGCACTGAACCCCATGAGCCTGCACTGGTCCTATGTTCATGTTGCTGGCCCTGTTTTGCTGTTTCTCATTGTCATTATTCAAGAAACTATGGCATTTGACAGTCACTCCTTCCTTCTTGATTAACTTTATCTACTAATATTGTAGTCAGTTCCGGCTGCTCTAACAGGATTCCACAGATTGGGTGTCTTAAACAACAGAAAAGTCTTTTCTCACAGTGTTAAAGGCTCCAAGATTGAGGAACTGGCAGATCCAGGATTTGATGAGGGCTCACCTTCCTGGTTTGCCGATGACCACTGTATAGTCAAATGGGGAGGTGAGAAAGCAAGATCCTGCCTTCTCCTCTTTGTACAAGACCATTGAACCCATCACAATGGAACCACCCTTGTGGTCTAATCTATCTCTATCTTTGGAAGGTCCCACTGGGCAAATACTCTCACAATGGGAGGTATCATTTCAACATGTGAGTTTCAGGGGGAAGTGAAGCAAAAACATTGAGTCCATAACAACTAGTGCACACTCTTCTCTTTCATCCTCTACTCTCTCCAGTTTGCTTTGTTACTTTCCTGACTTCTTAGCCTTTTCTGGTTCTCCCTCATCTGCTCAAACTCTAGTTGCTAGAATGAGTCTGGTCTTTGTTCTGGGACCTCCTCTGCTTCACTAACTAACCTCAGGGATTTAAAGAGCATCACTGTCCTGACCATGCCCACCTTCACATCTCTAGCCTTAATTTTTGCCTTGAAATCTAAGGCTTAACAAATGGCAATCAGGTTTTGCTTCTTCTGGAAATCTCTTTGCCCTACAGTATTCTCCCATCTCACCAGATGACAACTCCTTTCTTCAATTGCTAGTGGCAAAAAAACATGAAGTCATCCTTGACCCCTCTCTTTTTCTCTTTCACACCAACATGTTAATTTCTGCAAATTTTATTGATTTCATCTTAAAATATGTCCAGGATCTGACCACGTTCCACTGTATCCAGACTATAGTCCTGGTACAAGGTATTATCTTTTCTCTGAATATTGCAATATTTTTTATTCATCTTTCTGCACTGCTTCCTGCAGATATTCCCAGTAAAATGATCAGTCATCTTTTAAAAAATGTCATTTTCTCTGTAAAGAAACCCCCGATGACTGATTCCTTTCTGGTGTAAAAGTCCAACACCCTTAGTCCTTATTAAACCTTGGAACCTATGTGTGATTTAGGCCTATATAGTCTCTGCACATTTATTTTGTGGCAGTCTCCTTACTTCACTTACCATGCTGGTCTCCCTTGTGTTCCTTAACCATTAAAGCATGCTACCATTTCATAGACTTTGCTGCTAATGCAATACAGGAATTTTATGGTCTCACACAAGTGAAAGTTCAGACTTAAGACTACCATATCAGGCAAGGTTCAATCTAGATATCAAGCAACACAATGGCAGACTCTAGCTCTCAGTGATCAGTCATCTGTCCTCAATGCTACGGCCACTCTAGATGACCTCTCTCTAAGAACTCTAGGCTTATCAACTTACAAACACATACAGAGTGCCTAAAAAGTCACTAAAATATGTTTCACTTTGACCAGACCAGGTCTGAGTTATGTACTCACACCTGGTATCTGTGGGGAGAAAAAGGGAATGTTCTTCCCAAAAGGAAAATACCACATTTCTTTGAATAAATATGTGTCTACTACAGCTATTTAATAGAATATTTTGTTACCATCAAGATCAGTTTTTTGAAGAATACCATATTTAATGAGCTAAAAGTCTCATGATGCCATATTGAAAAATAGGATATTCAATGACTAAAAGTGAGTGAGAGAAAGAAAAAAAGAAAATGTGAATTCCAAAAAAAAGAATAAATGAGATATTAATAGTCATCAAATGAGGCGATTCCACAAATATATTTTTATTTATGCTATTGATATTTTCTACCACAATCATGCACTTCACAAAACCTAAATAGGTGGTGAGATAAAGCCAAGGATGAGTATAAAGTGCTGTCAGGTAGTTCATGGGCATAACTTTGTAGTCTTGCTTTCTGGGGTCTCACTCTAGACTCACCTGCTCTTCCATGTGTAAACTTGTCCCTGTCACCTAAATTCTTTTTTTTTTTCTGAGTTAGATTTTTTTTTCAT
>JAJEJO010005066.1:228354-248027 GCA_020662805.1 Glaucomys volans | reverse complement strand
CCCCCCCCCCGCTTTATGCATCATCATTCATTTATCAGAGAGACCATTCGGCCTTTGGATTTTTGGGATTGACTGATCTCACTTAGCATAAGTCTCCAACATCATCCATTTACCTCTAAATGCCATAATTTTATTCTTCTTTATGGCTGAGTAATATTCCATTGTGTATATATACCACAGTTTCTTTATCCATTCATCTATTGAAGGACATCTAGGTTGATCCCACAATCTAGCTATTGTGAATTGAGCAGCTATGAACATTGATGTTGCTGCATCACTGTAGTAATCTGATTTTAAGTCCTTTGGGTATAGGCCAAGGAGTGGAATAGCAGGGTCAAATGGTGGATCCATTCCAAGTTTTCTAAGGAATCTCCATACTGCTTTCCAGAGTGGCTGCACCAACTTGCACTCCCACCAGCAATGTATGAGTGTCCCCTTTTCCCCACATCCTCGCCAACACCTGTTGTTGCCTGTGTTCTTAATAAAAGACATTCTAATTGGGGTAAGATGAAATCTTAAGGTGGTTTTGATTTGCATTTCTCTTACACCTCAGCATCTGTGTCTAAAGTGGGGTTGATGGTGCCCACTTCATAGGGTTGTGACGAGGAGTAAATGAGTTCGATAAAGTGTAGCATGTGTTCCACAGTAAGGGCTTAATGTTGTTATCACTGAGACTCAGACCTGGGTAGAGGTGAGAAGAAAGCAGAGACAAGCTTCAACATTTCTGTAATGTTTTCCATTTCTGCGGGATGATCATCTTGTAGCTTTTTCCAAACAACTTTTGGGCAGGCTTTTATAACCTGTGTCTGTCTGAGGTTGACTGAGCCAGGGCAACAAGAATAAAGAAAACCCATGGCTTATTAGTACTTACCTGCCAAGATGCAATCTAGGGTCTTTGTTCAAACACTAGATATAGCAGGTTGCTATCAGTCTATCAGTCATCTGGGGATCAAGAGAGAGATAATTTAGGTGAATTAAGCCATGGCTGTAGGCACCCTTCAGGTAATTCTGCAAACTTCTTCGTTTCAGGGAGAACTTTTAAAAAATGCCTTTCACTTAAATCTTTATGGCCATCTTATAAATTGCCCCAAACACTATGCTGGCTTCTAATTTCTTATGAAAATAATTTTTAACTTGTGCCCATCAGATGAGAAAACAAGAGAGAAAAATGTCACCGGCTGCTGCCTATCATATAATTGGAGTCCTTGTGAACAGGCCCTAGATGACACAGCGGCGTTAAATAAAAGATAAAATGGAAACAAGACTCTTTGAATAATACTGGCTGAAAGCAATTTCCTTCTTGAACTAGGGCACTGCTGATCTGAAAGCCACAAATTTGGGGGAATCATGCAGGGCCGGAGACTTTGATTGTATAGTTAATAAAGAATAAAAAAATCTTCATCTCATACAGTTGATGACATGCAAAACAAACTCAAGATGTTCAGTGACAGAGTTGCAAGAATTTCAAATAAAAATGAAACAGGAGCTAAGGCTCTTTCAATCATTCACAAACTTACTTGTGCAGAATCAGATGAGTTTTTTTTTTTTTCTTTAACCTCTGCACCTAGATTTGGGAGCTAGAAACTTATTTTTGATATTAATTTTCAAGATGCCTATGTCATCTTTATATTACCAGAGACTTATTTGACAATAAAAATTAAATGCCTAAGGACTTTCATGCATGGAAAAACCACTCTCCAACTGACAGTGTGTTATAGGAAGCCCTTTCCCTCTGGCACCCCACCTTCTCTCTCTGCTCAATGCGCCCTGTGAAGAAAGCCAGAATATTTGACTCCATGCAAGCCATTTAGCTCAACACTCCCTGACAGCTCCAGTTCCTTCCCAGAATTGTGAACTTAAGAGAAAATAAATATCTTTTACATTTTTAAATGCATTTCTTCTGTTATAAGCACATTTTTTCTGCCAATATTGATGATGGTAAAGGTTAATGAAAAAAATATATATATAAGGAATGAGCCAGCCACTGAGACTCCAGGCAGAAAGAGGATTGTCTGGCCAGATGATATAATTCCAAAAAGATAAAAGGGGTTAAGACTCCATTTAGTCAAGCACAGCAACACGACGCAAAAGTTCTGAAAATGAGCTTTGATGGATGTAAGCAGGAGAGGGACATGCATCATTTTTGCGAAATGAAAGAGGAAATGTTAGAGATAAGGCAAAGAGGTGACCAGTGGGATGAATCTCGTCTGTGTGGCAGATCTATGTCCTTTGCCGACAGAGCATACCATTGCCACAATCATTTTGAAAGAATCTCAAAAAAAAAAAAAAAAAAAAAAAAAAACTTGTCTTAATGTACATGTTTTTGCTTCTTTTTGCTAAATTCTGGGAATTTCTTTAGATGTGGTAAGGGTCACTGAACTTTTTTGTTTCTATTTAGTAGAACTCTTTTCTTTATGCTAAGATCCTACCAATGTAAATATTATTCCTGCTTTTAGTGATCACAGAATATGTATGCTCTGCCTATTATATCTTCTTAATGGAGAGAACTCTGCTTTGGCAGTGATCTCTGTTTCTCCCCAGATTATTTTCCACCCAGGGTAGGCCAGTCAAATTAGAATTCGTTTCTCCTTTGTGCTAGATCAGATCTGTAGTGGAGGTGGTGTTTACATAAAGGTAAATAAAAACCTGTGATTTGAAAAAGGGGGGATCAGTTTAAAGGTGCCTCCCTGCAACCGCTTAATCTCATCAAGCTATTGGATGGTGATTTTTTTTCCCCCTTGGGAATTATTTATGGATGGAAAAGACATTTTATTCTAGGAACATAACCAGGCCCTTTAGGGATAAGAATGCAAGGTCCTTGCCTCTGGTGATCACCTTCCTTGACTGATATTATCACCTGATCTACCCTCTGGAGGTATGTAAAGAAATCCAAAATCTGCTTGTTCAGTTTTTCTTGTGAGGTGAAATGTGGCAACATTTCTAATAGCTGATGTGCACTAATTGTAACAACAAGGAAGATGGTGATTGGTGTACCTTTGTTCAAAATTACTTAGATTGCTCATTGCAAACAAGAATTCAGATATAAATCTGCTGAGCTGTGGGGAGTATATTGGAGTCAACCTTGTCATGTGATGATTTTACTGTACATTTTGAAACTTCATAGTTGCCCAAAGAATGAATTTATGTGACAAAATATGGCAATCAATGCCTTTTCTAAGGATATTACAAGTAGATTTTCAGAATACTTTGAATTTGTATCTAATTTAAAAGATATGATTTTAATTTTAAAAGTGATTTGGCACTAAGAATCTAGTGGGGAATGAATAAAAATGGCTAGTTTCAAAAAAAGACTAAAGATAGGCAAGTTTGTGGAGAAAAGGAAACCCTTGTACACTATTGTAGGGATGTAAACTAGCACAGCCATTATGTAAACAGATCAGTGAAAAATAAAACTATCACATGATCTCTCCACTACTGGGCATGTAGGAAGGAAATGAAGTCAGTGTCAAGGAGACATCTGCACTCAGTGTTCACTGCAGTACTATTCACAATAGTCAAGAAATGGCTAAGTGTCTGTCAACTGAGTGGATAAAGAAAATGTAGTACGAACACAAAAATGGAAAACTATTTAGCCACATAAAGGAAAGGCAACTTGGCGATCACTATATTAATTGAAATAAGGCAGGTGTGTAACAATAACTGCCATAGCATCTCACTCTTACATGAAACTTAAACAAAAGCCTATAGAAGTTCAATATATAATGGTAGTTTCCAAAGGTTGGGGAGAATGAAATAAAGGGAGGGTTGATCAGAAAGTATAAAGTTGCAGTTAGATGAAAGCTAGAAGTTCTAGTGTGCTATTGCACAGTAGAATGACTATGGACAACAACACCATACTGAACATTTCAAAAAGCCTAAGGAAAGGACTGAAATTTTTCATGATAAAGAAATGATGACTGTTTAAGGAAATAGATATACTTAATCTGATTTAAGCATTACTCATGTTTAAATGTGTACACTATATATGTGTATAATAACATTATATAATAGCCCTTTAAAATGTACATTTTTAATATTTTTATGCATCAGTTAAAAATATTTTAAAATAATCTAGACTGAGGTGTACACAGATCTTAGTTTCTCATGTATATGTTTGCAAACAAAGATAGTGATCTTCCTGATTGAAAAGTTTTAATTATAATTATGAAGAAATTGGGCATACAGGAAACATGTTAATACAACCTCTTAATGGTTAGAACTGTGCCTTGTCTTTATTGCATTATCTAACTGAGTAATGGGACATTCGGGATATTTTTCTTGTTCTAGGCCAGATTTATTGCCAGTTCTTTTCTATTCAGGGACACTAAGATGACTTTGGTAATTTTGGGCTGCAAGGAACACTTGGTTAAGTATGGCACAGATTGGAAATTAGGTCTCAATCCATACCACTTGGAATCACGAAGTCAAGAACAGGACAGATGTTGAAATACGAAAAAAAAATTAAGTAGCAAATTATTTATAGCTATCTTGGGAGTATTTTATCCAAAGTTTCCAAGGAAATCAAAGATTTAGGTCATTAAATCATCATGAGAATAGCAGTATGCAAGAAACTCTATAAGTCAGTGAGAGCCAGTGGGGAGGTACAAATAGGATCCAGGATTTCATAAGCAGAGGTGGAATTTGAGAGCAGAACATTTATTCCTGGTGTATTTTTAAGCTACATTATTGGAATTTACTCTTAAGAAAACAAATAAAAAAATTAGTCAAAAACAAATCACCAAGAAATTAGAGAACTTAACTTTGAGTGGAACCATAAATATGGTTGATCATGATTAGCAGTGATTTAGAGTCTCCTAAATTGTCCTTTTTGGGGGCATGATTGATTTTAGGGCTTAAGATAAAGAAATGCAGAGAACACAGATAAAGGTAAGGTTGACTAAATTGGAAATGCTAAAACTGACAAGTACAACCAAAAATGTCTATGTGTGTTAGTTCCTATGAAAATTGCCATCCTTACCACATTTTATTTACCTATGTTGAATGCTATAATATGTTCCCCATTTTTTAATCCTAGAAACTCAAAAGATGCTGAGATTGAGATGAAAGGAAATTAAGTTAGTCTTTTCTCATGGTGGTGTGTTAGTCATATTTCTACCACTGTGACTAAATACCTGAGAAAAACAACCTAAAAAAATGAATTATTTTGACTATGGTTTCAGAGTTTTCAGACCATGTTCATCTGACTCCACTGTTTCTGGGCCTGCAGTGAGATAGAATATCATGGCAGAAAGACATGATACAGCAAAACTGATCACTTCATGGTATCTGGGAAGAAAAGAGAGAAGAGGGGTCCACATCCTGAAGTCACACCCTAAGGACACACTCCCTTCAACCAGGTCCTACCAACTATAGTTTCTACCACCTCCTAAAAGTTCATTCAAATTATCATCAAATGAACTTGTTGGGAATAAGAACTTATGACTACAGGCGTTCTGCATACAAGACACTTTGTGGTCCTTGGTGGAAATTGCCTGCAAACAGGATTTTCTACCAAGAGAGAAATCAGGAGTTTTAACTACATGTGCTCTTACAAACAAGGGACTTTGTAGTCCTTGGTGGAATTTGCCTGCAAACAGGATTTTCTGCCAAGAGGTAAGAAACAGAGAGAACATTGCTTGCAAACAAGAATGTTTCTCTGGCCCTGAGAAAGGACAGAGCTCAAAATGTTTGGGTCTAGGTTAGATTAAGATACAGTTCAAAAAGTGGTTATCTGGTTGTTGCGCATTGGCCCTAGCCGTTGCTGTTGGTGATTTGCCTGCTTTGCCTGGGAATTCATTGCTGTTGGCTTTTTGCCTTCTTTGTCTGTAGGGGTATAAAAGGCTAAAATCATATGTAACAGGGGATAATAATGGAGAATAAAATCATCATTGCATGCTGACCTGTGTCGGAGATCTCCTCTCCTTCCACCCCTTCCCTTACTTCCCCTACCTCCCTACATGAACTCATCTACTCATGAATCAGAGCCTCATAATCCAGTTGCTTCCCAAAAGCCCCACCTCTGACATTGCTTCATTGGAGACCAAGCTTTCAAAACATGAATCTTTGTGGGAGCCTTCCAATTATAAACCATAACACAAGGCATTCCCAGTACTAAATGATGTGTCTTTCATTTAGAGACAGTTTATCCATTAATTAACTCTATAATAAAATGAGCCCAAATCAACAGATAATTTCTGCTCTGAAGCTAGAGCCTATGTCCTGACAGAGATCTTTCCACACATCATATGTTGGGTTCTCTGAGGAGGCTGAATGGACTCTGAGACAAATCAACATACATTGAAATAAGAGGAAGGAAGTAGAATCTGGCAAAAGGTGTAGTTGAGCTGAGATGTTGGCTTGATGACAAACTCAACTAATGACCAACCCAATGAAGAAATTCTGAAACTAAAACTTCCTCTAAAATTTGTCACTCCTTGGGATGAAATGTCCTGGGCATTTATAGAGTACTTTTTTAGTCATTTGATATACACTGGTCTCATGTATACATGATCTTGGGCAAGGAAGTTTTGTGCGGCTGAAGCTGTCCCTGAAGAATGCCTGCATATCCCTCATGGCTGAGACAGTCTTTTTGGAGGAGAATTTGAGCACATGTGCCACCTCAGAGGAGGATCTGGAGAGGGCATCACTGTGGCCATCACAATTTCACTCTCTGTTGTGGTATTGTTATCTTGGATAGACAAAAAGATACCTATATAAGGGTAGGTCACTTGTACAGAATAATTCATGAAATAAATTTTCCATGAAAACCTTAAATTCAATGTTAATTCCTTCACACATTTTCTTTATAAAAGAGAACTTTCACTACATGTGCTTCAGTTTCATCCTTTTTACCACAAATAGCAGTATTTCATTCTTTGTCTCATAATATTACATGGAATGCATGTTATATGCATATGTTGAAATATCACACTGTACCCATTCATGTATACAATGCATGTTGCATGCTAATATAAAATAAAGAATATTTTCTAGTTATTTTTCCCCAAGTACAAGTAGAAAAGTACCTTGGTTACAAAATACATCGCTTCATAGCTATTTACTTGTTTGTTGAAATCTAGGAGCTGCCAGATTTGAGAAAACTTCCAATAAAGAAAAACTCAGGGAAGTTTTAAGTGTGGATACACAACAGTCTGGTAAACTTCAGGGCTTAAAATTCATTTAAGGTGCAGCAATCCTACTACTAGGTTTATATACAATGGAAATGAAATTGGGATATCAGAGACACATGCAATCCCATGTTTATAGCAGCACTGTTCACAATAGTTAAGATATAGAATCTACCTAAGTGTCCCCGTAACAGATGAATGGATAAAGAAAATGTGGTATACATATAAAGTAGTATACTCTTCAACCTTAAAAGAATGGAATCTTGCCATTTCCAACCACACTGGTTAATGCAGGAGACATGATGTTAAGTGAAATAAGTCAGATATGGAAGGACAAATGCTATATGATGTCACTGTGGAATCTAAAACGTTGATCTCATAGACATAGAGAACAGAATTGTAGTTACCTGGGACTGGCATGGTTCAGAGGGAGTAAGGATAGGGAGATGTTGGAAAAGGATACATAATTACAATTATATATGAGAAATTAGTTTCAGGAATCTACTGGGCAGCAAGGTGACTATAGTTGATAACAATATATTGTATTCTTGCAAATGTAGATTGAATGTTATGTGCTTTTACTACAAACAAGATAATTACATGCGCTCATGTATTTAATTAGCTAGATTTAACCATTCCATAATGTGTATATATACCTCAAAATATCATGTTACACATGATTAAAAACGTGCTGTCAATTTTAAATAAATGAATACCTCTAAGGCAAATTGTTTATAATATTACAAAAATATCCATCTCAAAATCATATTTGTCATGCAATAAGCAAATAAACAACCTGCATAAGATTTTAATAGTTTTAAGGAAGTAGATTAGGGACTCAGGATTTGGACAAAAGGGTCTCTAACATATTATAAATTATAACCAGCCTGATAAAAAGTTCTACCTCAAAAATTTCATGTGCTTTAAAATAGATTTTTTTTTCTGACTATTCCATGGTTGCAACTGAAGATTATAATTGGAGAACAAAAGAAAAGTCATTGTCTCCTTGAGCAGTGACTCACATGTATGTCAAAGTGTAGAAAAACAGGTAAGGGATATCTCTTTAAAGGTCTTCCCTGGGCTGAGCTGCTTTGCAGAGTTCTGCACCCCTGGGGGACCACAGGTGATCCTACACAGCCTAATCCTAGGATCAACATCTGGGAGAGCACACCAAGTTGATCTCATCCAGGACAACCCCCCTTTTTCTTTATTAATTCCTTATTTAGCTGAACTATAAATATTATTAAACATTTGCTTATGAACTGCCAGAGCACCATGCTGTTCAACAGATGAGGCTGGTGTGTTTTAATTTTATGCACTCTGAACGTGCTTCGTTTAGTTCCCTCTCTGCGCTCCACATTTTCCTAAATTCCAGTTATTGGAAAGGTTTTCTCCTTGCAACTCAAGGCACAGACTTTCTTCATTTTCTTTTTCTGTTGGTGGGGGAGTCAGTTTGGGGACATGTGTGAGAGTAGGAGGATTAGAGGGGTGGATTGGGTTAGGACACATTTTCATTTGCAGCTGCTATGACTCCCCAGCCTTAATCCAGCCCAGATCTCCGTGGAAACTTAACACCACCCTGGTGACCCTGGAGTTGCACCAGAGCCTCAAATCACCAAAAAAGGTAAGTCGTTTGTCATCTGAACCATAAATATTTACATCCACCAGTGACAAATGTATAAAGAGTGTGGAGTGACTGCAGTCTCAGCTGCTCTGCTAAAGCCTGTCAGTAGCTTCTCTTATCTCTTGAAAGCACTGATGACTGATTTCTGCCTGGTGAATAACAATGTATTCTCCAGCTTGTTAACTTACTCTAATTGTTCATTATGCCAACATTAGTCACCTTGGAAGTTTTTATTTTCCTTTGAAATTCAGGGCCTGTTATGCACACATTCATTGGGGCTGGCCAACATTCTGGATCCTGCTTCCATCCAATGTTCTATCCCCTTTGTTGCTACAAGTCCTAGAAATCACCACCACTTTTTTTCTTCATTAAACTGAACTAATAACAACAGAAGAATTCAATGGCACCCCCTCTGACCCCACTGGGTTCTGCATAAAAGTGACTTGGAGGTTAAGTCTTAATAACATGTCTGAGTACAAGCTTGGGCATAGTCTGAGTTCCTAAGTTGACTACTTCACAAAGCAGTTTTAATGGGAAACATTTTCAAGCATGTACATTAATGTTAGCTGACCTGAAAGTGAACATGTAAACCAGATCTTACTCTTCTATCAAGATCCAGACTAATAAGAAATACAGAAAATTAGTTCATCATGCTGTTAGCTTTTCATCCACCAAATCTTTATTCAGATTTGCATATACTTACTAGATAAAGAACTGTTAGGGTTAATTGTTAGAATGGTAGAAATATATTTAATTGAATTTGAAATACGAAATTCAAAAATTTTGATGCTGCAGCTTTGAAGAACCTGAATTTAGGTATTTTTTGTTTTGCTCTGTCTTTTGCTTTGTTTTGGCTGTATGAGTGTTTTGCGTATGCACCTTTGTCTTAGGTATGCCCTTACAGAAAAAAAGGTGAAGCTTTCCCTACAGGTCTATGGTGGTTTGATGGCTAAAACTCAATGGTAAAAAGATGGGTGGATTTATCAGCCTCTGTAGACTTTAGCCTGTAGTAAGAATTTAGATTTAGCAAGAACTTAAACTGAACCTCAAAAACAACTGAATTGACAACTTGCAGAAATTTGAATCACACCTGAAAATAAAGACTCAACTTACTTGACCTCTTGAAAGTTTCCTAGCACTCCAGGCTCAGTCTGATGCTGTACTCCTCTGGCTCCCTTACCTTCCTGGGCATGGCTATTACAGCAACATGCTGCAATTTGAGCTCTGTGATGCCAGAATCTATTGGTTTATTTCAAATTATCTTAAATGTGGCACAATACTTGCAGATAATTTGAGCATAGGAAATATTAGTTGAAATGATGAATGAGAAGGGAAGTTGCAAAAGACGAGAGGAATGGATCTTAAGACAAGGGGTGTTAGATCTTTTAAAATTAGCATAGACAAGTTTCAAGAACTTAGCTCTTTCTTATCTCTCTCATTTGTGTGTGTGTGTGTGTGTGTGTATGGTAGTGACAGATTTCCTAAACGCTGGTTTTGATGGCGCAGTGGCTTGACAAGATTAAGCTAGGGTAGAATGCAGAGCAGAGTAGACTCAGAGGAATTTACAAGTGTGGCCTTAAAAATTATTTGCCATTCAGATATCCGAAGTAATAGCCACGTGCATGGATAAATTTTAGTCACATATGCTTCTTTCCAGGGCCCAGAGGCATGACTAACCCCTAGGATATATTTAACAACTGCTTGATCATCTCCTGCCCTGCCTTCTACTTCCAAATATTGAGTCTTCCTAATGCTTTCTAGCTACAAAGTTCTTCTATCCCCACTGGGGCTTAATATCCTCAATGCTCCAGAATTATCTCTTATTCCTCTCTGCCCAGCAAAACTCCCATTTCCGGAATTACTTGTTTTCAGCTTGATATTCACATCATTACTAAAGTGATTGTTACTTTGACTTACTGATTTGACCTTCCCAGATTGCTTTTAAAATAGAAATTTGCTAATTCAAATGAATTTCTAATTGCTAAAATATTTTTATTACAACAGATATTCTAATGAAAAGGACTTCTGGTCCTGCCTGTTTATCACCCCCACCTCATACCCCAGCTGTGCATTCACTCCCACAAATACTCCAGAATTCCATCAACAGCATAACATGCAAGTCAGCACTGCTCAGTTTCGAATGGTAACACTCTTCATTCTCCTGTAATCTCTAGCAAGTACCTTTTCACCCAGAATTCTTAATAAAAGAAAAATTATGCATACACAAAGACAAAAAGCTTAAAACGATCATTATTCAAAATAAACCTCACAATGGATGAGTGTCCTGTGTCAGAAATAGCATTGCTTGGAGGCTGACAATTTGAGATTAATACATGTGTCTTGGAGACAGTCACTCACATTGTACCATTGTCTTATCTATGAAATGGGAGTAAATGCCATTGCCGTGTGGGCTTAGGTCATAATGTATGTAAAGTAATGAGCAAACAAACATCTCAAAAATACAAAAATATTGCTGGGCACAGTGGCTCGCACCTTTAATCCCAGCAATTTGGGGTCTGAGACAGAAGGATCTCAAGTTCAAATCCTCAGCAACTTAGCAAGGCCCTAAGGAACCCAGGGAGACTCTGTCTGTAAATAAAATATAAAAAAAAGGGGTGGAGGATGTGGATCAGTGGTTAAGTGTCCCTAGGTTTAATCCCTGATTCAATATATACATACACACATATACATGTGTGTATATTTACTAATACAGTGGATATACAAGACTTCAGCTTTAAAAGTTATTCTCAAGCCTGTATTTTCTCCTTTGAAGAATGAAACTTATGAAAGGTAAGTATGATGGGTGTTATATTAATATGGTTTTTTTCGGTCCTTAAAATATAATTTGATGTTATTATTTCACAATTTTAAGACATTATTTTTCACATCTATATTCTGTTTCTAAGGGCATTTTCTTCTTTTTTAAGCCTGGGAATAAATACTGAGAGGTAGTATATGTAGTAGATTAAAAGACCTAATGAAGTAGATGGTAAACAGAATTCAGGAGTAATAATCAGAAAGTCTCAAAGCCAGGCTTGTGCAGTAGTTTTTCAACAAATAGACCTTGTGAATGCCACTGAATCTCACTGAGCCTTGATTTTCTTATTGTTCGAAAGGGGGTAATTCAACCACTTAAGAAATACCATTAAATGTGTTCTATGTGTTTAGCATCATTGATACAAAATATAAATTCTGTTGCTAAACTCCAGGGTTTAACTGCACTGTCTCCTTCTTAAAAATTTTGCAAAAGTCAAACCAAGTGTCTAAGAATGTGCGGTTGTGTCAGGCACAGTGGCACACACCTGTAATCACAGTGGCTTGGAAGATAGAGGCAGAAGAATTGCAAATTCAAAGCCATCCTCAGCAAAAGTGAAGTACTAAGCAACTCAGTGAGACCATATCTCCAAATAAAATACAAAATAGGGCTGGGGAGGTGGCTCCATGGTTGAGTGCCCCTGAGTTCAATCCCTGGCACCCCCCACAAAAAAGAATATGCCTTTGCAAAAAGAAAACTGTAAAAGATACAATCAAGTCTTCCTCTTGCAGAGGGCCACTTCTAAGGATGGCAACAGTGGCGCTCAATGTTCAGTGAGCATATGACCAAAGGAACAGGTCTTCAAAGTGCTAGAAGGGCTTGCCAAATAGGTCTATGGAAGTTCTCCTTTAAAAAAAATAAACAAAAGATTTAAATGAAAAACATTAGAAAAATGAACACCCAAACATTTTTATATTTTTCCATGTTGTGATCCTAGGAAAGGCAAATGTCAGTAACTATGGTTAAAGATTATATTTGAATGATTAGGGCTCTCTGCCTTATTTCAATTTTATTTGAATGTATTCTAAAGAGTCATTTAGTCTAAGTGGTTACCTGCAACTTCAAAACATCCCATATCATCTAGCTTTTATTAAAGTTAAAATCTCTGGACCTGCAAGGTGACATATGTCTCATGCTGAAACCTGATTTAAATCATGATTCATTAGTAAACTAGGCTAGAATTTATAATATATTTTAAAATCCTTAAGTTTAGATTCAAGGACTTGAAATTAATTATTAAAACTCAGAGAAAAATTAGAATTGGGTCAGGTAAGTGAGAAAGATGACTAAATGCCTTTATGAGTCATAAGCTTAGAATTGAAATTAGGTTGCATGTCGGATTGGTTGGCAATGGTTGCAGCTTGCCCATTTGGAAGAAGGCTGATTTTTTTTCAACTAATATTCTCTTTTACATTATTGCCCTTGAAAGGCCCCAACATTTCCAGTTACATGTGTGCATGGAATGTTTCTGCATTAAATTGATTCATTATACTGCTGCATGCTTATTTCAGACAAAACTTTCTACCTGCTTTATACAATGGATACCTGTTCTATGCAATTAATTAAAAAAGAAAGGAACCATGGATCAGAGTGTCATGAAGAAAACATATTGCATATCCTGAAACACCTAATCAGGTTGCAGTTAGAAGGGTCCTCAAAGATATTAGTGACACAAGAAATGTCTTTGGGAATATCTTCATCTTATATACATGTTTTTTTTTTCCCTCAAGTGCTTCATTATTCATATATTATGAACTGTTCATGGGACTTGGCTTAGATCCTCTCCTTCAGGCACTTTGGTCTCCAGTGACCTGTTAAAATGGTCTTAGCACATTCACAAGGCTTTTCATTGCAGTCCAGCCTGTTTGTAAAAACGATCCATCAATATCATGTTCAGATGACAGTCTATGTAGAACCTGCCTTTGCTTAACCAGCCTGTCTAAATGCTGAGAGCATAGAATTCTATCCAGGAATGACATCTTGAATAAGTTTGGATTGGGGCATATTGCATTCTTCTTCAAGACTATTTTTTTCTTCCTTCAGACATTTCCTTGCTTTTACAAGGCTATAAAAATAAGAACACATTTTTCTTTCCTTTGAAATGATGTTGGCCCTAGTATTGCTCCTCTCTGGAGTACAAGATAATTAAATCTGCATGCAAAGAAGGAAATATTTACAAAATCATGATTTTGATGTCATATTGCTACATTCAGTCCCAATATCTATGACAGCTCTTCCAACCTCTGCTTGTTGACATCAGCAGAATTATCTGACCTGATATTTATGGGGACTATCATTTATAGGACGTTATGGTTGTCTTCCAAAATAATAGGTAAAACAGTTTTCCAAAAGATAGTTTCACAATTATTACCCACATTCTGACTGATTCCTGTCCTTGCAGGAAAAGGCACGACTAATTAGACTGAATTGAAAATAACCCAGAAAACCGCCAGTGACAGGTTCACCTAGGTACCAGTTCTAGACCAGATGCTGGAGATGCAGCACACTCCTCTCCCTTGGGCAATCTTAATTATGCTTCAAGTTGGGGTTGTGGGTATTTTTAAAAAGTTTTAATGATTTCAAAAAAAAATGGGATTCATTTTTAGCCTTTTTAACAGTGTTACTGAATTAATAATCCTTTCCACTCGCAGGGTGGGTAGAGCTGACAAAATGCATGTGCCTCTTCTCTAGATGTGATGCTGCTGAAAGGTCTCACCACTTCCTCTTTCCCTTCAGCACTCTTTCTGGTAAGAACCGAATAAGAATGCGTTCTTAGCAGCCAAAATACAAACAGATCCCCAAAAGAACGATATCATATGCTGAGGAAATCCAAAAAGATATAAAATATTGTTTGCCACACACCTTTGTAGTCCACAGTAATCCCAACTGCATACCCTACCTGTATAGTGCAGAAGGCTGCAAACAACTTACTCATTTGTCAAATTCAGAGTGGCACTGCACTTGCCTTTTTCCTTGTGGAAAACCTAAGGGTACATTATTCAACTATAATTCTGTTTAACTTTTATGAGCCTATATACCAAGCCTTGCATTATGGACGTTTGGAATTGTACTTGAGACTGTGGGTGTAGCCAGGTGGTTGAGAGCTGCCTTAGCGTGTGTGAGACTCTGGGTTTGACCCCCAGAATCACATTCTCTCTCTCTTTCTTTCTCTCTCTCTCTCTCTCTCTCTCTCTCTCTCTCTCTCTCACACACACACACACACACACACACACACACTAATTTTGTAGAATGGTACCTTATTGTTATTCCTCTCAGCAACTCTGTGAGGAGGGAACTATTATTATTGCAACTGAGGCTTGGATTAATTTTTCTAGAATAAGAAAACTAAACTATGGCAGAAAGAGGACTCTGTCCCAAGAGGACCATGATCTTAAAAGCATTATTACATTGCATCCTTAGAATCACCAAGTAGGAAAGAACTATCTATTTTCATATCACCACTTTATAAATGATGAAAGTAAGACCCATGAAGTAACATTTGTTCCTAATTATTTAGTGGCAGAGCAAGAAAGTCAACGTTTGTTCCTAATTATTTAGTGGCAGAGCAAGAACCCTAATATGTTTATCTCCTAACTCTCAGTCTACACCCTGGGCAATAGGCCTCTAGTGATAACAGCAGATCCTTGAACAGATAATCCTATTAAAAACACATTATCCTGATTATGCTCAGTTTTTATGTCTGTCTACCATTTTATCCTAACCTGACAAGTAGGTATGTGATATTTCTCACATATTAAAAACTAAAATTCCAAAATTCAAAGTAGGAAGAGCTCAAGGTGAACTTGGATCTAACTACATCTATACAAGAATGTTCCTCCCTGGTCATATGTCTTTACTCTTACATATCCAAAGAATATATGTATACTTTGCATTGTGTTAATGACCCCATTAGCCAACCCCATTTTCTTGTTACCAGTCTTACCAATTTACACCACTATATTGTGAAGGAGATAGCTGGAGTTTACTGGTGTAGGATAAGTTATTTGACTTATTTAAATTATGATTTCTGTAAAAGAAGGCAGCACAGTGCTGTAGAGAGATCATGAGTCTGGCCATAGGAGAGATTCAAGGTCCAAATTCCATTCTGAGAAGCATCAGTTGCACAAATTTCATCCGTTTCTTCCACTTCTCTAAATAGTTAAATTTTTCATTTGAAAAATTGGGGTAGTAATACCCAACTCTTTGAATTGAAGCCTCAAATGTAATCGTTGGAAAAGCACCCAACAAATAGTAGATTCTCAAAAACTTTTAGTTTCCTACTCCTTTACATTCCATGAAAATACTCAAGAAATGTTTGTCATCAGCTGCAAGATTTCAACTGAAAGATTCATTAAGACAGAAAGCAGCCTGAGTAAACCACTCTTTGCTTGACACTTAAAAATGCGGGGAGTCTGGTCGGGGATGTGGATATGAATGAAGTAGTTTAGCAGAAAGTTCTTCTCTTTTCACTGTTGCTCCCACACTTACCAGACGAGCAGGCAAAAGAATCAATTTCCCTCTTTCTTCATGAAATACTATATCTTTGAAAAACAGGATAGTCAGGGAAGATAAGGGTGCTACTGTGAAAAGGAAAAATCTTGTGACTCGTGACTGTAGGAATTTGGGGTTGTGTTATTAGGGCTCAAGGTCAATTTTTTTTTTTAGCCACCTAGAAATAAATCTCCCTCAGGTACATCATTTCATCAGATGACAGTGAGAAGCAGATTTGAATTATAACAAAATTTTTAGTACTAGACTTTAATATGTTAACAACCGTGTAGGCTAAAAATTCAAAACTTAAGCAGACAGTATCTGACAGAAAGATGGGAGGAAAATATCTAAATCACCAAGCATTGAACTCCCATATTTTAAAGTTTTGACTGATATATTTCCTTACAACTGCTTCTTAGCCAACAACAATAATAATGGCAATGAACCCTTATAGCCCTCTTACAGTGAGCACCATTACCCTTTTCATAAAGCAGGAACTGAGATTGAAGGGGTGACTGTTTTTAATGGTCTCAGTGAATGGTCTGAATTGAGCCAAACACTAGAAAGCATATTCTTTTACTTTCCTGAATCCAAGTATCCTTCTAGTTATATGATAATAATATTCCCAACTCTAATCCCTACTTCCCAGCTTTGACAACCTCAGAAGAAAAATAACGTTATAACTAATATAGTTTTTATCCTTTGATGTAGAATCCACTCAAATATCTGCTTAAAGTTCCTTGTAAAAATTTAAGTAAACTTTCTCTGCATAGGAGACAACTTCCAGAAATCAATTTCTAAAAACTCCTTTATGAGCAACTTATAGAAGTTGCTGGGTTGCTAAGTAGTGTTAGGACATTACTAAATGTTGAATTACTTTAAAATAAAATTAGTAAAATGGAAAGTTACTCTCTACTCAGTTCTAATTGGTCATGTGATCCAATATGTATTTTCTTCAAGGCTAAATTTTTTTTCACAACTTTATACTGTATGTTGAACTTCAGAGGTGACCAAAAAATTTATTGAGACTGAACTTGATTCTTCCCCAAGAGAAAGTAGTTCGTGGATCTTTAAGGATGAGCTACTTTACCATGGTAAAGACCCCAAAATGAAGCTCAATATTCCAACATTAAAAAGAGAATTTTTGCTCAAGCTACATAAACAAACTTGGCCAGAGGAACTCTGTTCATCCTAGCTATTCAAAGGACCTCACCTCATAGCTGTTTCATCTCAACACAATCTGCCACAATAACTGTGGTAAGTTGAAGGGAACATTATACATCATACCTTGGCTCTTAAGGTTTCCATCTTGTAGAGACGTACTCACTTCTGTGCATACTTCATTGACCAAACAAATCTCGTGCTCTATGGATGGAGAGAGATAATTCTTCATTTGCCTGAAAGAAGAGGTCCCGATTATATATGAAAATTCCTAATGCCTGCCATAACAGGTGTTGTAGATTCACTTACCAGATGGCTTGGTGTCATTTGTTCTGTGTTTTCTTTGAAAAAGGCTTACCGTGTTTTTAGCAGCCCATAGGTGGTTGGCTTACAAATCTTTGTAAGATACCATTGTAGTTTGCCATACCTAAGATACGAAATTTTTTACCTCTTTGACCAAGCTCTCTATGAGTGAAAACAACTAAATTTTATGTATTGGGAAAGAGATTTGGGGAGAGAGTCTTTGGAGTCACATTTTTCAAAAGTTGCTGGATAAATGTTAGTCACTTAGGCCCTGTGAGTTTCTCCTTATTCCATTCATGAATTTCTGTTTGACTGGCTTGTGAGTAATAGGAGTAGTATTTCATTATTTTTTGGTATATACTCTCTTCTCACTTGTGGAAAAGAAAAAGATAAGATACAATTGCTGCAATGATTTTGCATATTCAAATACATCAGATAGTTGTTTTTTAAATTTTTTAATCTTTTAAAAATTTGTTATAATTAGTTATACATGACAGTAGAATGTATTTAGACATATTGTACACAAATGAAGCACAACTTCTTCCTCTGGCTGAACATGGTGCAGAGTCACACGGGTAGTGTAATCATACATGTATTAATGGTAATAATGTCCTTCTCATTCCACCATCCTTTCCATCCCAACACCCCCTCCCTTCCCCTCACTCCCCTCTGCAGATTCTAAAGTCCCTTCATTCCCCCAACACCCATTATGGATCAGCATTCACTTATCAAAGAAAACATTGGACCATTAGTATTTTGGGTTTGACTTATTTCACTTAGCATGATACACTCCAGCTCCATCAGTTTACCTGCAAATGCTATAATTTCATTCTTCTTTAAGAATGAGAAGTATTCCATTGTGTACATGTACCACATTTTCTTTATCCATTCATCTCTTGAAGGGCATCTAGATTGGTTCTTTAGTTTAGTTATTGTAAATTGAGCTGCTATGAACATTGATGTGGATGCATCACTGTAGTATACTGATTTTAAGTCCTGTGGGTATAGGCCAAGGAGTGGGATAGCTGGGTCAATGGTGGTTCCATTCCAAGTTTTCTTAGAAATCTCCATACTGCTTTCCAGAGTGGTTGCACTAATTTGCATTCCCACCAGAAATGGACGACTGTAACTTTTCCCCCATATCCTAGCCAATTTGATATTTATTGGCTTGTATTCTCTTTTTTAATTTTTTTTATTTACTTATTGATTCATTGAACACAAATGGAGTACAGCTATTGTTTCTCTGGTGGTACACAAAGTAAGTCACACCATCTGTGCGTTCATACATGTACACAGGGCAATGATGTCTGTCACACATTCTGTTATTATTCTTACCCCCCACCCCGACCCCAACCCTCTCTTCCCTCTATGCTATCTATCCTTCCTCCACTCTAGCCACCCTTCCCCCCCGCATAATTCATCATCATTCACTTATCAGAGAGACCATTCAGCCTTTGGATTTTTGGGATTGGCTGATCTCACTTAGCATAAGTCTCCAACATCATCCATTTACCTACAAATGCCATAATTTTTATTATTCTTTATGGCGGAATAATACTCCGTTGTGTATATATACCACAGTTTCTTTATCCATTCATCTATTGAAGGGCAACTAGGTTGGTTCCACAATCTAGCTATTGTGAATTGAGCAGCTATGAACACTGATGTGGCTTCATCACTGTAGTAATCTGATTTTAAGTCCTTTGGGTATAGGCCAAGGAGTGGGATAGATGGGTCAAATGGTGGATCCATTCCAAGTTTCCTAAGGAATCTCCACACTGCTTTCCAGAGTGGCTGCACCAACTTGCACTCCCACCAGCAATGTATGAGTGTACCCTTTTCCCCACATCCTCGCCAACACCTGTTGTTGCCTGTATTCTTAATAAAAGACATTCTAATTGGGGTAAGATGAAGTCTTAAGGTGGTTTTGATTTGCATTTCTCTTATAACGAGGGATGTTGAACATTTTTTCATAAATCTGTTGATTGTTTGTAGATCTTCCTCTGTAAAGTGTCTGTTCATTTCCTTGGCCCATTTATTGATTGGGTTATTAGTGTTCTTGGTGTAAAGATTTTTGAGTACTTTGTAGATTCTGGAGATTAGTGCTCTGTCTGAAGTGTGTGTAGCAAAGATTTTTTCCCACTCTGAAGGC
>JAJEJO010005066.1:88088-226277 GCA_020662805.1 Glaucomys volans | reverse complement strand
CAGCTCTGATTTTAATTATTTCCTGTCTTCTACTACTTTTGGTGATGGTCTTTTCCTCTTTTTCTAGGGCTTTTAGCTATAATATAAGGTCAGTGATTTGTTGACTTTTCATTCTTTTGTTGAATGCCCTCGATGCAATGAATTTTCCTCTTAGCACTGCTTTCATAGTATCCCAGAGATTTTGATATGTTGTATCTTTGTTCTCATTGACCTCTAAGAATCTTTTAATTTCCCCACTAATGTCTTCTGTTATCCATGTATCATTCAATAGCATGTTATTTAATCTCCAGGTGTTGAAGTAGTTTCTGTTTTTAACTTTATTGTTGATATCTAATTTCATTCCATTATGATCTGATAGTATACAAGGTAGTATCTCTATGTTTTTGTATTTGCTAAGAGTAGTTTTGTGGCATAACATATGGTCTATTTTAGAGAAGGAGCCATGAGCTGCTGAGAAGAAAGTGTATTCGCTTTTCGATGGATGAAATATTCTATATATGTCTATTAAGTCTAAATTAGCGATTGTGTCATTGAGTCCTATGGTTTCTTTGTTCAATTTTTGCTTGGAAGATCTGTCCAACAGTGAGAAAGGTATGTTAAAGTCCCCCAGTATTATTGTGTTTTGGTCTATTTGGTTCCTGAAATTGAGAAGGATCTGATTGATGTACATGGATGCCCCATTGTTTGGTGCATAAATATTTATGATTGTTATGTCTTGCTGATTTATGCTTCCTTTAAGCAGTATGAAATGTCCTTCTTTATCCATTCTGACTAACTTTGGCTTGAAGTCTGCTTTATCTGAAATGAGGATGGAAACCCCTGCTTTTTTACTCAGTCCATATGCATGGTATGTTTTTCCCCAACCTTTCATCTTTAGTCTGTGGGCATATTTTTCTATGAGATGAGTCTCTTGAAGGCAGCATATTGTTGGGTCTTTCTTTTTAATCCAATCTGTCAGTCTATGTCTTTTGATTGATGAGTTTAGGCCATTTACATTCAGGGTTATTATTGAGATATGACTTGTATTTCCTGTCATTTTAGCTTTTATTGGGCTTTTAACTTAACTTTGTTTCTCCTTTGATTGGCTATTTCTTTAGGGTAATTCCTTCCCATGTTGACTAACATTGTTATTTTTCATATCTTCATCTTGGAATATTTTGCTGAGAATGTTCTGTAGGGCAGGCTTTCTATTTGTGATTCTTTAAGCTTTTGTTTATCATTGAAGGATTTTATTTTGTCATCAAATCTGAAGGTAAGTTTTGCCGGGTATAAGATTCTTGGTTGGCATCCATTTCCTTTCAGAGCTTGAAATTTGTTGTTCCTGGCCCTTCTTGCTTTTAGGGTCTGGGCTGAGGAATCTGCTGATATCCGTATTGGTTTCCCCTTGTAGGTAATCTGATGCTTTTCTCTCACAGCCTTTAAAATTCTATCTTTGTTTTGTATGTTAGGTATTTTCATTATAATGTGCCTTGGTGTGAATCTGTTGTAATTCTGTGTGTTTGGTGTCCTGTAAGCCTCTTGTAATTGATTTTCCATCTCATTTGTCATATTTGGGAAATTTTCTGATATTATTTCATTGAACAGATTATTCATTCCCTTGGTTTGTATCTCTGTGCCTTCCTCAATCCCAATAACTCTTAAATTTGGTCTTTTCATGATGTCCCTTATTTCTTGGAGGTTTCGTTCATGGTTCCTAACCATCTTCTCTGTTTGTTCGACTTTGTTTTCAAGATTAAATATTTTGTCTTCATTGTCTGAGGTTCTGTCTTCCAGGTGATCTATTCTGTTAATTATGCTTTCTATTGAGTTTTTAGCTTGGTTTATTGTTTCCTTCATTTCCTTGTTTCCTTCAAGGATTTCTGTTTGTTTTTTTCTTAGAACTTCTATCTCTTTATTGAAATGAGTTTTTGCTTCCTGCAATTGCTCTATTAGCTGATTATTCGTAGCCTGAATTTGCTCTCTCGTTACATCATTCTCTTCTCAGATCATTTTAATTATAAACATTCTGAACTCCCTTTCTGTCATTCCTTCTACCATGCTGTCTTTGGGTTCTCTTGATATAATGTCTAGGTTTGTTTGGGACATTTTCTTCCTGTGCTTTCTCATGTTGCTTGTGTATCTTTCCCTCTAGTAGTGCAAGTCTGAGGGATTGCAGTTTCCCTATAAAGACTTATAGTGTCCCTGCAGATTTCCAATACCTCACTTTGAAGAGATTATTATTCGCAGTACCCCATATAAACAATATGTGTCCTTAAACCATATAGAACCATTTAGATATAAACTGCGTTATAGTATACAGAAATGAGTGCAAATTATCTACTGCATAATCATAGGTTTACAATAAGGACCACAATTTCAAATAGTGAAAAAAGAAAATGCTGAGTGGTTTAGAATATAATGTTAATGAGATAGGAAGTGAGTCTATAGAGTTACTATGTCATAGGAATAGTGAGACCGGAGTTAGAGGAAATAAGTTTTTAGCATGAGAAAAGAGAATGGGTCTCCAAGGACACTGCTATATTAGAGTATGATAGAATGATAAGGGTATTAATAGGAAAGAAGTGGGAATGTAGTAAGTATATTAGGAATAATCGTAATAATACTATTTAGACAAAAAAAAAAAAAAGAGGAAGAAAGTTCTGCCGTAAAATTATGTTGTACTATTCAAACCTCCTGTTGATCAGTAGTCTGATGCCTGTTAGGCAGTTGGTAATGCTGTGTCCCAAGAAGGATGCTGTCCCACTGCCTCCAAGTCAGGGATAATCAATGTTTGTGGCTAAGGTAACCTGCTGTTGTTAGGTGGTCTGTGACAGCATGGGTGCCGGCCTGAGACTAGACCAGGAACAGGGTGGAGACCTGGGTTTGGAGCTGGATATGGTGGCCCGATGGCTTGGTGGGTATGTGTTCACAGCTGGGGCTGCCCTGGGTTCAGGCCTGAACCTGGCCTAGGGATGGTGATTTCCCAGCGGCTACTGGAGTCCTGCACTCACTTGAGGGCTGGCACCCAAGCCTGGTCAGTGACTCCGAAGCTGCTGCTGGGGACCCGCACTCACTTGCTGGCTGGCGCAGGTCCATGTCGGTGACTCCCAAGCAGTTGCAGGGTCCAGCGCTCCTGGGTGGTAGCTGACCGCCTGGCTTGTATTCTTGATAATTGCCATTCTGACTGGAATGAGATAAAATCTTAGAGTACTTTTGATTTGCATTTCTCTAATTGCTAGAGATGTTGATCATTTTTTCATATATTTGTTGATTGATTGTATATCTTCTGTGAAGTGTCTGTTCAGTTCTTTAGCCCATTTATTAGTTGGGTTGTTTGTTATTTTGATGTTAAGTTTTTTGAGTTCTTTATATACCCTGGAGATTAGTACTCTATCTGAGGTGCATGTGGTAAAGATTTTCTCCCATTCTGTAAGGTCTCTCTTCATGTTATTGATTGTTTCCTTTGCTGAGAAGATGTTTTAGTTTGAGTCCACCCCATTTAATTGATTCTTGATCTTACTTCTTGCATTTTATCAGTCTGGTTAAGGAAATCAACAGACAGTTGTATTTTTTAATGTAGAAATTAACTTAATGTTAAATGTCAGGAAAACTTGTTTGCAGAATAAGATTCAGTGTAGGTTAAAGAGAAGTACTTTGGTCAAATTGGGTGATAACAACAGACAAAGAGAGGGAATTGAGTACAGCATAAATTAAAGACTTTTTTTACTTGTAGATTGTGAAAAAGGTATCTACATAAATATCATTTTAAAGTTAGCATTTGTACCAATTATACTCAAATTCTTATTCCTTTTAAAAAGGGAAATGAATATTTATAATCTATATCTCAGGAAAAATTGTTGTCTTTATATTTTAGATTATTATATTGCTTTCTAGTTTCAAGGCAACTTCATGTCAGGAACAGAAAATAAGGACTTTTAATTAATGAATATGAACATCAAGTAGTGAAGTGAGAGTTAATGGCAAAATTGCTAACATCCCTGTGAGAGGGTTTGTTTCTGTTTTCCCAACAGAGTAATATTGAATGTCATATAATAATTTTGCCCTCACTCTCTAACATATGTGATTATGTGACAATGATGTATTCCTATATCTAGGTAGCTGACCTGTCTTTGGATGCAATCCAAGACAGTTTTAGGACATTCTAAATGTTGTATATAGCTTTTAGCAAGGCATTAAAAGATTGATATTAAGATACTATTTTGTCAAAAGGACTTGAAACTGTCTAATACTATCTTCAACTCATCACCTTTTACCACAAAGGGAAATAAAATCACCACAGGAAAATACATGGATCAAAAGCAATGCTTGAAAGTAATATGACTCCAAGACCACAACCCAAAGCCTCTGATGAGATGAGATACTTGATGAGATAGAGCCACATACATTGATTTTTTTTTCTAGACGAGGATCACTCTAGAAAAGTATCCAAAGCAGACTCAACTCTCAATTCTTCTCCTTTTCCCAATAAACTCACATGCTAAAAATAAGAGAAGAAAAAGAAAAAGGTGAACATCTCTGATTTGTGTAGGTCTTTGGAAATGGTGGGGAATTGGAAGGTCAAAAGGGGCAGCCTAGGTCTTGCCTCACCTCACTGTTCTGGCACCCCAAGAGAAGAGTGAACTGCAAAATACACTTATTGCATGTCTTTTGTTGACCTTTAGGATGCAATAGGAACAATAGTTTGGCATAGTGATGTAAGTGAATTGCAGATAGAGAATGTACATGCACTGGTTCAGCATTCTCAAAAACAATTGCTTGATTAATGTGTATTTATTTATATAGGCTAGAAAGAAACGGTTATAAATACAGGAGCATGACTAAGAGTTCCTTTTATGTTGTACATACCTAAAATCTTTACCTTGATTTATTTTATATTTTTTGAGGATAAAATGACATTGGATATGTCAGTTGCCTGGAATAAGACTTAAAACATAGTGGGAGCACAACAAATCTTATGTTAATTGATAAACTAAAGAATGCATACTGTCCTTTGATCTAATGAAGGTATAGCTAATAAACTTATTCAGGATTCACTAGAATTTAAAATCTAGTAAGAAGTTTGTATATTACCTACCAGTTTGAATTCTTCATTTTGGATTGAGATCTGGAGACTGATTTTTATGGATAGGCTTCTTTTACAACACAGGAGCTTTTTGTATGTAATTTCCTATGAGTCAATTAGTGTATCATTGGATAAGGTGCTGAGGATTACAGAGACAGCTACTTAAGAGGAGGAGTAAACTTTTAAGTGTTTACCGGGCATCTCATTTTTTCATGCTCTTTAAGCATAATCTCCACACTTTATTCCTTGCTGCCATCCAGTTTATCAATTTGAGTTGCAAGTGACACTCAGGACTAAAATTTGGTAAGTATTGCCACTTTCATATTTTAATTCCAAAATATGATAGATATATGTTTGCTAAAATTTATGTATTATCCTTACATATTTGAGCCAGCTGGTCCAACATGGAATATTTTTTTCAACACTTTAAAATACTAGGCTTAATAAATTCTTTAACTACTTTTTCTCATTTCATTAAATTATACTTGGAAGTGCTTGCTGATTAGCCACTTCACAGAGAAAGTGAAGTTAAAGTTATTAAAATATCTTCAATGCCTTGGAGGAAGTGTGTTATTTAGAGAAATAACAAAAACTGAATTGCTTGTAATTTTATTCATTGAATGTTGTCCCTCTTCCCAACCCCTTCATGCAATACTACTCTAAGTACAAAGAATCTGGATACTTGGAGTATATTTTTTATTCTCACATATTTTTAGAAGTGCTGAATTCACATGTAAATGTAATTTTAAGTGTTCTGAGAATATGTGCTTAAAATTAATTTAAAAATATCACATCTAGAATTTCCCTATACATTGGCACATTTAGACTTTAGAGGAGTCTTGTACATATGAATATGCATTATCAATTTTCAAAAAATTAAAACAAAATAAGCTTTAGACTTCACATAATGCAATTTTTCTACAATAATTCAGAAAGCTTTTAAAAACTGAAATGTCATGTGGACAGTATTATAAACATAATTGCTTCTAACACTTCCTTACCCCAACTTTTTAGAGGTGTTGAATGATAGCATACTTAGTTAATCAATTTTAACGTCATTCTTTTTGGAAATTCTAATTTAGAGCAATGATTCTCAAAATGTGGTTTCCTACAGCAATAGCATCAATGTCACCAGGGAACTTTGGCCCTTCCCCCACCTGCTGAATCAGAAACTTTGGAGTGGGGTTCAGAAACTGTGTTTAGCAAGCCTTCTGGGGGATTCTGATGCAGCTCAGTTTGAAAACTCATTTAGAGATTCACTACAGAGTAAAAGAAATAGGAGTTTATGTTCTTGAACTTTGGATTGTTGATTGTAGCAACAATTCCAAGAAGTAGGCAGCCCTTTAGAGAAAAACGTAGGTCTTAAGCAGAATGTACTTTCAAAGACAATTTTTTTTTGTTCTAATTAGTAATACATGACCGCAGAATGTATTTCAACTCATGGAACACAAATAGACAAAACTTATTTCTCTTACTGTACATGATACAGAATCACACCTTTCATGCAATCATACATATACATAGGGCAATAATGTCTGTTTCATTCTACCATTCTTCCTACCCATGCCCCCTCCTTTCCCCATCACTCCCTTCTGCCCAATCCAAAATTCCTCCATTCTGCCTAGCCCGCCCTCCCATTGTGGATCAGGATCCACATATCAAAGAAAACATTTGGCCTTTGGGTTTTGGGAATCGGCTTATGTGGCTTAGCATGATACTCTCCAACTCCATCTATTTACTTGCAAAAGTCATAAGTTCATTCTTCTTTAAGGCTGATTTTAAGTCCTTTGGGTATAAACTGAGGAGTGGGATAACTGGGTCAAATGGTGATTCCATTCCAAGTTTTCTTAGGAATCTCCATACTGCTTTCCAGAGCAGTTGCACTAATTTGCAGTCCCACCAGCAATATATAGCTTTTCCCCCGACATCCTTGCCAACATGTATTGTTGCTTGTATTCTTGATAATTGCCATTCTAACTAGTACAAGATGAAATCTTAGAGTAGTTTTGATTTGCATTTCTCTAATTGCTAGAGATGTTGAACATTTTTTCATATGTTTGTTAACTGATTGTATATCTTCTTTTGTGAAGTGTCTGCTCAGTTCCTTAGCCCATTTATTGATTGGGTTGTTTGTTGTTTTGGTGCTGAGTTTTTTGAGTTCTTTATATATCCTGGAGATTAGTGCTCCACCTGAAGTGCATGTGGTAAAGATTTTCTCCCACTCTGTAGGCTCTCTCTTTATGTTGATTGTTTCCTTTGCTGAGAAGACACTTTTTAGTTTGAGTCCACCCCATTTATTGATTCTTGATTTTATTTCTTGTGCTTTAAGAGTCTTGTTAAGGAAGTCAGGTCCTAAGCCAACATGATCCAACATGATGAAGATTTGGGCCTACTTTTCCTTTTCCTTCTTTTCGGCACAGGGTCTCTGTCTAATTTCTAGGTCTTTGATCCACTTTGAGTTGAATTTCAAGCAGCATGAGAGATAGGGGTTTAATTTCATGTTGCTATATGTGGATTTCCAGTTTTCCCAGCATCATTTGTTGCAGATACTATCTTTCCTCTGATGTATGTTTTTGGAACCTTTGTCTAGTATGAGATACTTGTGTTTATATGGGTGTGTTTCTGTGTCATCTATTATGTACCATTGGTCTACATATCCATTTTGGTACCAATGCCATGCTGTTTTTGTTACCATAGCTCTGTAGTATAGTTTTAGGTCTGATATTGTGATGCCTCTTGCTTCAAAAAATTCCACCAGAAAACTTCTGGAGCTAATAAATGAATTTAGCAAAGTAGCAGGGTATAAAATCAACACCCATAAATGAAATGCATTTCTATACATCAGTGATGAATTCTCTGAAAGAGATATCAGTAAAACTACCCCATTTGCAATAGCCTCAAAGGAAAAAAAAAAAAAAACTTTAGAATCAGTCAAACAAAAGAGGTGAAAAACCTCTACAATGAAAACTACAGAACACTAAAGAAAGAAAGTGAAGAAGACCTTAGAAGGTGGAAAGTTCTCCCATGTCCTTGGATAGGTGGAATTAATATTGTCAAAATGGCTATAATACTAAAAACATTATACAGATTTAATGCAATTCCTATTAAAATTCTGATGTCACTCTTCATAAGAATAGAAAAAGCAATCATGAAATTCATTTGGAAAAAAAAGAGACCCAGAATAGTCAAAGCAATCCTTAGCAAGAAGAGTGGAAAGACAAATTCTGTCTCCACTCAAGTCAGAAGATCATTCTGAGGCCTGGGAGGCCTCACAACAATCACTTCCCCTCACGTGACTTGTTTCTGGATACATCCAAACAAGTAGCAGTAATTCCAGGGAATTCATAATTAAATATTCCCTAAACCGCCCAGGAGATTTACCTGAATTTCTTCCATTCCTTTGGCATGATGTTAGAGTGGAGAGATATCTAAGGATTTTTCAGAATAGGATCCAGGACAACCTAGGGGATTTAAAAAAATATTAATGGAGTCTAAGGTTACCAGATAAATAAAGGATGTTGTGTTAAATTGGAGCTTAAGATTAATCACAAGTGATTTCTTTAGTATGAGAATGTCCTATTTGTGGCACACTCACATTAAAAACAGTATATGTTATGTGTCTTAACTAAATTTAGCACAATATCCTATATTTTTATTTGCTAAATCTGGCAAACTGAATTGCCTACTGTGACTAATTAATCTTGTCAATGCTCTTTTTTTTTTTTAGTAGTGAGTGTCATATTTATGTTATGTAGTCAAAGTAGGTATTTGCTGCTGTGTTGATAAATTAATTTATACTTTTTTTTGCTTTACTTATTAAATACCTCAACATGCAGTTTTAAAAAGCTTGGCTTGATGGGTAAAAACAAAGCACACATATAAAAAGGATTTATGTATTTTTGTGTGAGTTATCTTCACTTTGAAAGCTGTGTTGTATCTTACATGATTTTATTAGACATAAAATTTAATATGACTCCACTTATCTTCCTAATTGATAAAAAGATCAATTACCCCAAATAGTACATGGATAGCACTTTTAAAAATCTAAAACTTTTTAAAATAAATAATGGTTGTTCAATATTTTCAGCACAATTTGTGAAAAGTTTTTATTGTTTAGAGTAAGGAGACGACTACATTTGAATAATTGTAAGAAAACCTACCATCTGCACAATGTCCTGGGAGACATAATGCCCTCCCCATGGGTACTGTCTTTGATTTGTACCATTTTGATTTTTCAGGTTTGGTGTAAGATGACTTATTACATAAACCATTTTACCAGTAAAGCAACTGAGGTGGAGATATGCTAAGAGGCTTGCTTAGATGATGTGGTGGGAGAACTATTCTTAATGTATTTCTGATGAGAAAAAAATCTGTCTACTTATCCTGAGATTAGGATTTCTTCATGCTTACATCATCGAATCTTTCTAAATACACATAGTGATAAAGAGGCAGGTTATGTTCTACCCTCTTTACAAATAATTAATGTAGTCTCAGAAAAATAACTTGCCCGATATGATACTTACAGTAATAGTGGACCAATGACTTAAGTTCAATCCTCTACCAACTATGCCATAGTAGAATCTTCTCCAGGCATAAATAAGCTTTCCTTTATCAATTTTTTGTAAGTTCAGAATTTGTTTGATATTTCAGAATCTGTAGATGTGCTTTTGTTAAGCAAGATTTTCTTTAATGTCTCTTTTTCTCTGTAATGAACTATCATAGCTCATTCAAAACTTAAGAGGAAATAAAATATGGTATAAGGCCTTGATTAATAATAAATTTTTTCCATGACAACATTGAATTAGATGATAAAAGGGCTAAAATTACTTTTCAAAAAAAAAGCCATACATTTATGAAGCCAGGGAAATGAAGATTGGACCCCAAACTCATTTAAGTTTTTGCTTCTGTTTGGAATACAGAAAGTTAGAAAGAAGATGGCTGCCACTTGACAAGAAAAAGTAAACCATCTTAAAAAAAATTATACATTTTGATAAACCCATCAGGGACCTGAATACATAGTCTACCTACTAATGTGAAATCTAAGAAGAGATAGGCTCCTCCAAAGAGCCCGGACACAAGCATTGGCTTGTTGGAGTAGGTAAGCAGCATGGGAGGAAAATGGGGCCATCATAGAAGTAGGTAAAAATTTAGCAATTCCTGTGAATTGTTAAAGTCAGGGTATGGGCCCAATGGCAGCAAAAAACTCTGGAGCTACTGATATAAGAAGTATTCCCAGTCAGGTCCAGAACCTTCTCCATAGACCTGACCATTGCTCACAGGAAAGGTTGTGGGCTACGTTGGAGAACAGAGACAGCTTCCTGTGGCAGTGCCAACCTTGGAGAGGGGGGGCAGTATCAGTGCAGGAAAGGCACAAAGCCCTGTCTGATCGTTCCCATCTACCTTTCCCAATTTCACACCATTGGGAAAACTGCAACAAAACTCTACTTTGAGTCTGCACAAGTGAAAAAGCATTGAAACAAAAATAAGTGAACAAGAGAGAAAAAAAAATGTTTATATTGGCAGAGAGCAGAAATTATCCTGGACCAGACCATTAGTGCCTTTTTCTTTGAGGGAATTATGGTTTGGATGTGAGGTGTCCCCCAAAAGCTCTTGTGTTAATGCAGAAATGTGCAGAGGTAAAATGATTGGATTATGAATGCTGTAACCCAATCAGTCTATCCTAATTTGAATGGGCTGATAGAGTGGTAATTGTTTTCAGGTAGGGAGTGGCTGAAGGAAGTGGGTCACTAGTAAATACTGTATGGCCCTTCCCTCTTCTCTCTTCTGTCTTCTCTCTTCTCTCTTCTCTCTCTCTCTTTCCTTCTGGATCCCACCATGAGCTGAAAAATATTCCTTTGCTGGGCCCTTCTCCTTTGATATGCTGCCTTACCATGGGTCCAGAGCAATGGAGTCTGCCATCTATGAAGTGAGACTTCTGAAATTGTGAGCCCTCCAAAAACTTTCCCTACTCCAAGTTGTTTATGTCAGGTACTTTGGTCAGAGTGGTGCGAAGCTGACTCAAAAAAACAGGAGAAATAACAGAAAACGCTCTTATTCAAGACTTGTTAAAGGCCCAAGGTAGAGTCTTACTGCCAGATGAGAAGAAATGACATCACTGAGAAAGTTTCAACTTAGAGATCCAGAGATACAGTGCTTAACTAAGAGTCCCAGTCAAAACAACAGAGAACTATCTCCTAAAGATCAGCCCCAGGCTATCAAATATGAAGAAATAAACAAATTTAGTCTACTTCTAGAATATATGGAAGAACCTGGAGGTTCTGTGATGCTTCCTATATGGGAAAGTGTAAAGTAGGTGATGGAACAGAACATTGAATTAAATGTTTGCCAACCCAGGATTCCACCTAATAAAAGGAACACATAATGGATTTGAAATTTGTAGTATACTGAAGAACAACAAAAAAACAACAAAAATTTAGCTCATCTCCTAATTGCTTTGACTCAGCCTGTTCACAATGTACACCTAACAGAAGAGACACACCCATTTATCAGGAAAAACTTCTCTTCATCTCAGTCTACAGTCCTACATATTACTTCCAACTTTCAAAAAAATTTACCTGATACATGAAAAAGTGAGAAAAAATGCAGTATCAAGAAACAATACAATCAACATGACCAGACCAAGGTACTGGAATTATCAGACAGAAAATTTAAGTATATTTACAAATGACTTTGAAAAGGTAGTCTAGAGCAAAGGGGAGTTATCTCTCTTCTTGTTAGATATGTCAAAAAATGAGATACTAGGGGAGAATTGTTCCTTAACAACCCATCTCTAGTTTTTATACTTTCATGACTTCTAGTGAAGATTTCATTCTGTTAATCACTCTGATTTATCTGCCTGAAAAAAACTAGGACCTATTCCTTTGAACTTTTACAATATAGCATTTAAAGTCACTGTCAGCAAAACTCCTGAGCAACAGAATTAAACCAAACAACAGTATTAAACTGAAATTTCTGTATCTAACCAGCCAGGCTTCCTTAGAAAGCCAGATGTCTTGGATGTGAAGAGGATCTGGCTGCCACATCTTTTCCTCCACTGATCACCAGGGTTAATTTGGCTGATCTGGCTGGCTAGGTGGTGTCTTCTTCCTCCCTCACTGCTCCATGTGTAGCCCTCCCCAAAAGTGTGCTCTGGTTGAAGAGCATGACCCTCCCAGATAGAATAGGACCATTCTTCAGTCAGGGGCATTCAAGCAGCTGCACTCCCCAGCTATAACCACCAAACATGCTCTCAAGAAAGCCCAGTGGGTTTATCTTTACATTTCTGAGTTAATTCCCCCTCCTTGCCTGAAGCATTAATCAAGAAACAGCAGAATGCATTAGTCTGTCTTGGTACACGATGAGGAAATTTAGAACAAGTCTATCATCTACATGAAACTTGGACAATGAGTAGAGACTAAACTGAATGCTTTTGAGGACTGAAGTGATGTTTGACATTAATGCCTTTAACTAAGGTCATGAACAATTTACTTTCCTTTTTTTCCAGTTGGACAATACCATCATAGAAATAAATATTCAACAGATTATCATAAATGAAGAATTGAATGTTGTCTTAAAAACCTCTAAGAGAACCTGAAGATTCTCAGTTCAATTGAAATAATTGCCACTAGTTCTTATTTTTGGAGGGATTGGAACAGCAGTAAATCCAGTCACTCATGTTTTCCCATATCATCTGCCAGTTGATATCCCTGCAGAATGACTGAATAACGGCAACCATACTGAAGGGAAAAATATCAGGGTTGTTGAGAGAGGTTCTGGGTTGGAGCTTCAGGAACTGGGATCAAGCCTAGTTCACGAAGTTTAAGAAGATGCTGGTTAAATTGGGTCAGCTTCAAGTAGCAAGGAAATGACAGAACCTATGGTCAATTGCATTTATGTTATTTGCAACAACCTGCAAAACCTCAGCAGGGCTTTTCCTTCATGAGCTAATTTTTAAGGACAATTATGAAGAGCAAAAATCATTAAGACAGGGCTGTTGATGCAGCTCAGTGAGAGAGCATGTGTCTAGCATGAGTGAGGTTCTGGGTTCCACTCCCAGCACTGGGAAAAAAAGAAACTAGCTTTCTCTTATAAATTTTGTGTTGAAGTGCTGAAGTACTCTCTTTCCAGATGCCAAGGTTTTGCTCCCTATCTCTACTCCAAAATTGGTGTTTCTTTATCCAGGAGTATTCATTTTATCTTTTTTATTTTTTGCAATCATCCTCTATTTTCACTCAGACCTTTTATTCTGAAGAGTCATGTGCAAATGGGGCAGAGCAGTTTTAGAAAACTAACAAAGACACATTATGTTTTCTGCATTTGGTATGTGTGAACTTCTACAAGGGGCTTGGAAATATGTTCATGAACAATGTGGATATTGTTCTTCTGGTACAGGATCATGTTAAGGCAATGAAAGTACATAAGTAGCTAATCCAAAATTAAATTTGAATCACCAAGACTCTTTCTTGACACAACGAAAGGATGTGCCAATCTCGTATAACATTGCTATTAGGAAAAATAAAGAAAAATCATGCCCAGGAAGGGTCAAGGTCACATCCTGAATTTTCAGAATAGGCTTCCATTAATCCCACTCCAATCATTTGAATCAGTACCCAGAAAGTAGCCATGAAGCATAATCCTGTTCAGGGACAGTCTTTCTGTGACCAAAGTCATAAGGAAAAGGTGAGGTAAATAGAGGCAGAAATCTTTCTAAGTTGATTTTGGAGGGAGCCCTTTCTAGGTTAAGGATTCCCAGGTGCCTGTGGATGGTGCAGAGTATGGGAGCCCATTGAATACCTTCACAATGAGCTCTGTTGCATGGGTCATTGGACAGCAGCTGGTCAGAAGCCTGAAAATGTAGCACAGGTTAGGATCAAGGGCCATGGTGGAATGACTAGAGTTCTCTGACTGGACTAGAAGAATATCAGTGACCTGAAAAAGTGCTAATGTCAGTAAGGCACTGCTGATGGAAAGTAAGGTTGGTAAACAGTTCAAGACGGTCAGTAACTAGGAATGGATGAAGGCTATATCCTATGTGCTGTGGCCTTCCTTACCACAAGCAAAGAGGCTCTCTTTGGCAGGACTGACAATTGATGACATGCATTAATAGTTTCTACATCAGAGACACAGGGTGCTTTACTTTGTTCACAGTAGATAATGATGGATGTGCTGCCACGTCTGGGGACATGATGGATCTGGGCAACAATGGTGCAATTTAGGGTGTACAGGCTTGATCAGCAGTTTGATTCTCAGAAAATGAGATCCAACCACAAGCAGCCACATGAGTGAACCATATGATTTGATCCATTGCCTTAACTTATTTCTATAATTCACAACTTTCAAAAATGGATATTTTAAATTTGTCAATCTATTGTTTTCTACAACTGCTAGGCTACTGGAGACAAGTCAGTAAAAATCTGCAGTTCATCAAAGGAACAGTAACATGAAGTGTAACATTACATTTGTAGCTTAAAACACTTACTAGTAGAACCGTAACATGGTTTTGAGGTCAACCCACTGAGTGAAGTGACCACATCCGTTTTTGATTCAGCATAGCTGAGGTTGGATGGCTGTAGCCACCTGGGGGACAATACTTGGCTTGAGCTTAGCCAAACCATCAGTGAAACAGTCCAAGTTTTTAGGGGACCTCTGTGAATAAAGAACCCCTTGGAGCCAGCTTTCCATATGTGGAAGAATGGAGGATAAACATTTCTACAGAGGGATACTATAACTTACTTTTGTAAAACCAAAATACTTCAGAGTCTAAGGGTACTCTTACTATACTGTTAACATTGGTCAAGTGAGGCTGTTTGGGGTTTTCTCATTCTGTAGTTACTGAGTCCAAGTTGACATCCACTCAAACAGCAACACCAGGAAGAGTCCCAATGCCTTTGTGGGATTCAGTAGCAGCAAGAGCTCAGTAGTAGGTAAATAGCTAATTCTCAAAATATGTGGTAGCTATGGCATGCTAAAGATTCTGAATTCAATCCCTAGCTTTTAAGAGGGAAAATGGGGAAAGCGGAAGATGTCTTTCAGTGATACAGTACTTGCCTAGAAAAGGTGGAATAATAGTGTCACGAGACAATAAGTCTAAGTGCTAAGGAGCTCCCCTGAGTAGAAGCAGCCCTCCACAGATAGAGATGATGATCAGTTAAGTCAAGTCGCATATACTGCAGTTCAAAGGAGTCATAAGGGATGTGAGCCCCAAGTGCAGAGAGTGTGCCATAGCTTCCTGGACAGCTTCTAACACAGTATGTTTGCTTAGGGCTCCCTCAAAACATGTTGATTTGTGATTTCCAGTATGAAGGACCAAGCAGAATGCCCAGAGTAGGCACATACTGACCATGATAGACAAACAGTTCATAAATTGTTGGAACTTGTTTTGGAGATGGAAGGCTGAAATAACTTTTTTTGCTTGACTGTTGAGAAATTGACATTCATTAAGAATCTGCCCATATAGTTTCAAGAAACTTCACTTGGAAACTTGGATGATACCTTCCTGTTCCTGTGGAAGGAAGTCTTCCAAGACTGCTTGCTATTCAGACATCCCTGAAAAAGAACCCAGAAGAAAGCACAGTCAGAGCTTCTGCCCAGAAGAGGTGCAGAAATGTGAGACACATGGAGGATTCTCTCTCAGCACCTGAATACTAAGAACAGTGGATTTCACTTCATGTACATTGACTCTGATTTCTATATATTCCATTCTCTCTCACTTTCATGTAAGAACTTAGAAGGATGGGAAAATGAGGTGATGTGGAAGTTTTTTTAATCTATCCTTAATGCATTTCTTTCCTGAGAAGTTCTTTTTTTCTGGTGCTGTTTTGTTTTGTTTTAATGTAGATTTGGATTGGAAATAAAGCAAACAACAAAATCATCAGGTTCATAAATGATAGGGCCAAATATTATATTATGTACTCCAGGGTCATTAGCATTAAATTCATTAAACTGAGTTCACTCATCTTTACATACCTTAAATATATTGTGAAGAATGCATATATATTTCTCAATATGATTACTGATTACTCACAGAAAATATAAAATGCATGATGATCTATTTGTTAATAGTTCTGGGAATCTTACATAGGAAAAAAAAAGTCTTGAAGAGTTCCACAAGAGGAGTGGAAATTACTATAATTTACTGAAAAATCTGAACATTGAATTCTAACATTGAATTCTTATTAAATAAAAATAAATCATTCTAGATTGTTCTATATTCAAATGGTTTCTGGGTCTCTGGTCTATAGCAGTAGTTCTCAATTCTGACCACTTATTAGAGTTACCTGGGAAGTTTTAAAAACAATAATGCCAGACTACATGCCTATAGATTCTGATCTAATTGGTCTGGGTGGGGCATGTTCCTTCAGGTTTTTAAAAATTCTCCTTTATTCCAAGGTTATAGCCAGCTTGAGAACTACTGGGTTATGCAATGGAATATGCTGCTGTGTTATGCTGCTTTAGCTCCCTGTAAGAATTTTGTACCACAAAACCCAGGTATCATCTAACTATATGAAAACTAAAACTGCAGAAAACAATTTAAGAATTTTATGGATTTGATGTTAAAATTCAAAATGAAAGGTGAGACTCAAAATATGTCATTAATATATTTCAGCAATTCTTAATTTGGGGATTGAGGTGGCAAATAAGAACCATTTGGGTCATTTTTTTTTTCAAATTAGAAGAGCCTTGTTACTGTCGGGAGATTCTAATATTTAGAAAGGTATATGAGTCAGGGAGAGAGAAATATGTAAGTTTTCAAAGTTCTCCAGATGATCCTGATCCCCAACCCAGCAACAACAACTTCACCTTCTGTAGAAAACCATTGGTGTACTGCTGTTGCTTCTAACTTGCTGAGGGTCTTAATAGACAATACAGTGGTCAATGGTCAGTCAGTCTTTGCCTTTGAGTTGCATGATCAGATTAATCATTCAGAAAACCTTGAAATACATGTCTTACTAAAGGAACACTGGTGGTAGGAAAACACCATAGATCAGTTTAGACAGATAATAGTCAAAAGCTTTTCTACTCTAAAAAAAAAAATCAGTTCATTCTAAGAACAACCCAAATGTGGGTTTACCCTTGGAAATGTAAAATGTACATAACATCAAGGAAAGATCATATTAGAAAATTTGAAGTATCATGTTCTAGAGTTCACATTTCTCAATAAATTTTTGTTTGTTTGTTTGTTTTAACCTAGATAAAGCACAAAATAAGTGCTACTACTTTTAAACTAAAACAAAAAAGAAAGTTTCAAGGCTGGTGATAAAACTCAGTGTCATTTGCCTAGCATGTGTGAGGTCAGCATTGCAGGAAAAAAAAATTAAACTTCCTTTGTATGATACAGTACACCATGGAAAGCTAAGCATGAGGAGACTTCCTGGGCTTCAACCGCTTGCTACTCAAAATCTGGTCCATGGGTGAGCAGGATCTTATCACATTGGTACTGGTTAGAAATGCAGACTCTCGGGCTCAACCAGTGCCAACCATATCAGAATCTGCATACAAGTAATTTGTATGCACATTAAAACTTTAGATGTACTTCTTTATCCTACTGTTTTAAGTCAGTCAGCTAACTATTGCCCAGAAACCATCAGTTATGCCTCTTAATGTACATGAAGCAAACCTCTCTTTCTCTCTCTCTCACACGCACACACCAATAAAAAAGGACATTTTAACAGAATTCTTGGAAAGTAAAAAAATAAAAGCTTTAAAATTTTAATTTTTACCTTAGCTCATTGAACAGAACGCTTACAACATAACATGCTGGAATTGTTCATTTTTCTCTTTGAATATAGTTAATAGATGATAGCACAGAAGTCAGCTTGCTGGTGATGTTGGTGGTAGCTGTATTATGTGTTTTGTTGTTATTCTTTTTATCTCTGCTTTCCATTTCTGTTTCAGAAAGTGAACACAACAGGCTATAATTTGCTAACAAGCAGAAGTGCAAACTGCACGTGGGAGAAAAAAGAATAAAACACAACCCTTGCTTCCACCCGTTTTTCCCCCATCCCTTGTCCCACATCAATGCTCCACAATGCTGTTTGCCCAGGTATGGAACGTCAAGGGGAAAGGTACAAGGAGAGAAAGGTCCAAACCTAAGATATATCAACTTAAATTTTAAAAGGGTCTTTTATTCTCCAGAATGGTAATGAAATCAAGTTAATAATTTCCAAAAGTACCCTCCTTTAAAATAATAACAAAGCAATAACATCAATACCTGAAAAAGTATTTTTATTATTTTTTTACTTTTTTTTTTTTTAAATATTTCCAGACCTTTTGACCCAGTTATCCCACTCCTTGGTTTATACCCAAAGGACTTAAAATCAGCATACTATAGTAACACAGCCACATCAATGTTTATGGCAGCTCAATTCACAATAGCAAGACTGTGGAACCAACATAGATGCCCTTCAACAGATGAATGGATAAAGAAAAATATTTTTAAAAGGCTATTCTTTCCCACTGGCACAGCTGAACATTTCATCACATGAGCTTACCTGCCTTTAATATCATCTTCTGTATCCCCGTTGGTATTGTACTGCAACCTCCACGTGGGAATGTTTTCATATTTTTCGCACCCAGTTAACTGATGAATATCACCATGAAGGTAAAACTCCAGATGTTGTGCTAAGAGTTGCACAGTAAGCATTTTGAATGGAGACCATTATATCACGTGTATAACATTTTCACAAGCAGGCAGCCTGAAGGACTTTTTTTTCCTTTTCATAATGTATAAAACACAGAACTCGAAATTTTCCAATTTATTTAATTTGTGTCTGGATGGATAATTATATCAGTAATAAACACCATGACTGAGAATAACATGCAGAATACACTTTGAGGAAAAGCCTAGAGAAGCTATGCCAATATAGAGACCATGTATGATGTAAAGGCCAAGCACTAATAAAGACCAGCCTTATAAAGAATGCAGTGTGGATTTTCCTGACAGACATAGAAACAGGTCTGTGCTCTCAAAGTTACACCTTGTGCCAAAACTCATAATAAGAGATGTTTGGCTCGATGCCACTCTAGTAGAGTCCGCTGTTGCCTTTCTGTAATGGCTTTCATCCAATCTCCTAATCTCCATTAAGGAATGAATGAAAAGTGCAAACTATTGAAAGAGAAATTAGGATAATATGTTTAATCAAATCACTCATTTTTTCTTTTGTTTTGTTTTTACTTGATCCTCTCCTTTTTCTTTCAGAAGAACTTTTTTGTATTAGGGGTTTTAGGTAAGGGAAAAAACATAGCCTGAATTTCATTAGGCCCTAATTTAATGATTCTATTTTCGTAAGTATGTCCCAGTCTGATTGTGATTTTATGCTCATATCAATGGTAGAAGAAATAGAAGTTTATGAAATGCTACACTCTTGGGAAACAGTAGGGGGCTGGCATGATTGTTACCAATGAAAAAGGAAATTTAAATGGGATTGGGATCTAAAAAGTTATTGGTCTGGGGTGTGTGGTGTAAGTTAAAATTAGACTATTCAAAAAATACTGGTGTTAAATTACGAAGATAAAGTTTAGGCTACAATAAAAAAGTCAGGATAAGACAAAGTATTTCCAAGAGCCTACCACAGCATGTAACACCTACTATTGATTACATAAACGAACAAATCAATAAGAATTGCAGCATTCCATCATTTTGCATTGGATTAAAGATAGCCAGTTAGATACCATAGAGAATATGTGTTAATTTATAACATATTTCAGTTGTGCTGGTTAATAAAAAATAAATCATAGTCAGATGGAACTGCCTTTGTTTTATCATATGCTAGTTTTTGGCAGTTTTTAACACTCTGGACCCCATGCTACTTCTAATGTCCACATCTGTTAGAATCCAGAGTTTCATGATTTCCTAATTCTTACTTCACTGGCCATCCTCAAAGCTTTGACAACCATCTCCTCTATTCTGTCATTAAATGGGGGAGGGCTTCTGAAAAGATTCCAAATTTATATCTTCAACTCATATCTATTTTCTGAGCCTGAGTTTTATAAAGCCAAAAGTTTAGTTGTCTTAATAACTTCTTGTCTCATCAACTAGCAGATACAAAATATCACATTCTTAGGAGACAGTAAAAATTTTATTCTCAGTCTTTTCCATCTCAGCAAGATGGGCCATCATACACCTAGGTCTTCTAGCTAAAAACCTAGGAGGTATGCTTGATTTTTGTCTTTTCCTCACCCTCACTCTTACCTCCATGTATAATCCACAAAAAATGACTGATATACAAAGGTATATAATATATTTTAAATCCTTATAATTTTCTCCATCTCTATCTTCCATCCTAATTTTCTATTGAGTTGCTGATTGATTGCTGCAAAATTTCTCTATGACCTTATGAACATTCTTTTCTATACCAATTCATTCTCTCCATAACAAGCAGAGTGCTTATAATAATAATTCATCGGCATAAAGGAGTTCCACAGCTCCCATTGAGCCAACTCCTGGCTCTGCAAGGTCTAAACATGCTGCCTCCTGCCTGCCTTTCCAGCCTAGTCCCACTTCACTCTCTCCTTTTTTCCCAGGCTGCAGCCACATTGGCCACGTTTCATTTCACACATACCAAAATATTTTAAATCTCTTTCTCTCCCTCTCTCCTCTCTTCTCTCCACCCACCTTTATTTGTGACCTACTTTTGTTCTTGGCATGACTGGTTCCCTCTTAATTCAGGTTTCAAATGATGCTCTTGATTTCTTTGACCACTCTCTACCAGAGCTTAGGTTTATAACCATTCATAGTTACTCTCCATCACATTCCCTACTGATTCACAACATTTACCACAACCCATAAGTCCCTTTTCTTCTCCCTCCATTTCCTCCTTTGCTTCTTCCCCCTTCCCTCCTTTCCCTTCTTCTCCCTTACAGGTAAACTCTAAGAGGGTGAGAAGTCTGTCTGTGTTGTCAGCTGTCATATGCACTGCACATTGCAGGTGTTCAACAAATACCTGTTTCAAAAATAAGTGAGGCTGTGGAAAAGTGGTCCCAGTGACAGTTCATTTAAATCTCAAAATTAAATAATAATATTTATTTTTCCCAATATCTCAAAAGATAACAAAACTGATAAATTTCTTGTCCTATTGCACTACATCTAAAAATCTCATACAGTGTGAACTTCCGTGATCTGAATGCATGTCCTTCTAAAATTCATGTCAAAACTTAATCCTCATTGTGATGGTATTTAGAGGTGGGGCCTTTTAGGAAGTGATGAAGCTAGGAGTACTCTACTCTCATCAATGGATGAATATAGGAGGCTTCAGAGGGAGCTCATCTCTTTTAGTCCCTTCCACCTTCCAGATTTGAGGACACATTTATCTCCTTTGAAAAACACATCAACAAGTCATCATCTCAGAAGGAGACAGCAAGGCCCTCAATCAGACACCAATGCCAGCATCTTGATCTTGAACTTTCCTGTCTCTAGAACTACAAAACATATTTCTTTTTTGATCTTTATATATTAATCAGTTCATAGTATTCCGTTAGAGCAGCACAAACAGACTAAGATTTGACTTCTTTTTTTTTCTTCAGGATACATGATGAGGGAAATGGTTGGGAGTGATTAATCATAATTATTTAAATGTGGAAATGCTCAAAGAAAAAGTTGCTGATTTCACCCTAATTGCTGAGTTCAGGCTGACTATACCTCAAAGACAAATGATACAAAAAATTATGGTATCAAAATTATTATTATTTGACTTTTATTGAATTCAAGTAGGGAGGTTAACCAAGTAGAAAACCATTCAGAAAAACATGGAACTTTGCTATCAAAGGTTTAGAGGTTTTAAATCTTGAATTTCTCCTCCTCCCATGTCTCCATTTCACTTCCTTTCCTTTGCTTTCCTTTCCATCCTTGTATGGGTATGATATTCTGAGCATTCTCAGTGCTCTCTCCAGCAGATGTTAGCTTACATATGCTAATTCAACACACTTCCTTCCTACTCATTCCTAAATTCATAACATCTTCAGTGTTTTCTAAACAAAAACACTCCAACTCTCTAGATCACAAATACTGATATGTACTTGGCAAAAACTAAGCTGCAAAGGAACTGCATTTTTTTTCTTCCTGAAAAGTTTTAAATTTCTTCTGAAATTGTTAAAGTTCTGATCTTAGGTTTTATCAAAAGTTCTCATCCCCAGTGTGTGGGTGTCAGGAAAGGAAATGATTTATATCTCTTAAAAAGCAAGGTAATGTGTGTTTTTACATAATTATTTAAAACTATTCCTGAATGTGGAGAATATTTTGTGAGATAAAGGATGTACTCAAGCAAGTAAATAAAATGATTTGAAGTTATCGCCTGAAAACCCATTCCTGAAGTATTTCTCCTCATAATTACCTATTTTTAAAATAAGGTATTATCACCATTTTCTTTCTATGTCCTGTAATGTTATATTTATGTATTCATTTGCTTATTAAGTTAATGTTTGTTTAGCACCAATTTTTTGTAATAAGCTATAATAATACACATGTAGAAAAATACAAACATTATTGAGGCTAAGGAATTATCCTTATTTTAAGTTGTAGGGCATGGAAATGTGTTAGTCTGCTTGAGTGTCAATAAAAATACACCATAGATTTGGTAGTTTAAACGACAGAAATTTATGTTCTTACAGTTCTGAAGATCAGAAAGTCCAAGATTAAGGTTCTGGAAGGGTTCAATTTCTAGTGAGACCTCTTTCCCTGGTCTATAGACAAGCTGCTTCTTGTTCTGTCTTTATATGGTGTGAGAGAGAGAGATCAATCTTCCAAATCTTATAAGGCCACAGTCCTATCAAATTAGATACACCCTTAAGATTTCCTTTATCTTATGACCTTGGCTACTTCCTAAAGACAATGTAATAGTTACATTGGGGTCAAAACTTCAACATGTGAACTTGGAGGGTAGGCACAAATCAGTCCATAACAACATGCCTGACTACAATTCAAAGTAGAAGCAGAGAGAACCATTAAGATGTAGAAATAAGATGATTTCGAGTTTTTAAAAATGAATAATATTTGATGGATGTTTGAGAGACAGAAGGAAAATCATGAGTAAAGTTCAAGGATAAAAAATATGAGAGACTAGGCTTAGAACTAAATAGAATTGTTTGGAAATAAAATGCAAGAAATTGAGTAATAAGAATAAAACTAGAATATAACTATATATTGATGTCAATTTAATAATGAGCACAAATGCCAGGCTAACTCACATATATACTTTCTTTTTCAAAAGGAAATGAAGAGTTACTGATAATGTTTAGATAAGAGAAATGCTTGATCATGTGTGGTTCTGCACAGACTGTCAAAAAATAATTTAGAGACAATGAAATCAAATAAGTAACAAGCTATAACAGACATCTGAGATGATAATTAGGGTGTCAAACAGTAAGTGAAAATGAAGAGGTAAAACATATTATAGATGTAGAAAGGGTAAGGCATGGAAGTGAATTAGACATGGGGTGGAGGAAATGGAGATGCTGAACCTGGGAGCTTGGATGTGTTTCCCATGAGCATTTGGCAAAAGAAGTTGCAAGTGTAAAGATAAAGAGAATAAGGTCATTCAAGACACACGATATATGTGAAAACATTCAACTGATGGATGACAACATTGGACCCAATGAGAATGGTTAAGTGTAAACAGAAGGCTAGAAAAATCATTCTGTTATTCTGTACTCACAGTAGCTTCAGGAAATGCCTTTAAGTTATCTAACTGACTCACCTTCTTGATGTTGAAAGGGTTAATAGAAGTTATTTGGAACCAATTATTCATACACTAGTAAGCTACTATATGTTTCTTGCACTATCCATTAGAAAACTCTCCATATATCATGATAATAATCTCACTCCAGTCCGAATGGCAATCATCAGGAATATAAGCAACACTAAATGTTGGTGAGGATGTGGGGAAAAGGGTACACTCATACATTGCTAGTGGGACTGTAAATTGGTGCAACCACTCTGGAAAGCAGTATGGAAATTTCTAAGAAAATTTGGAATAGAACTGCCATTTGACCCTATCATTCCTAGGATTGTATTCAAAGGGCTTAAAATCAGCATACTACAGTGATGCAGCCACATCAATGTTTATAGCAGCTCAATTCACAATAGCTAAACTATGGAATCAACCTAGGTACCCTTCAATAGATGAATGGATAAAGAAAATGTGTTATATATACACACTGGAATATTACTCACTCTTAAAGAAGAGTGAAATAATGGTATTTACCAGTAATGGATGGACATGGAGAATATTATGCTAAGTAAAATAAGTCAATTCCAGAAAACCAAAGACCAAATGTTTTCTCTGATATGTGGATGTTAATTCACAATAAGGGGTTGTGGGAATAGTGGTATTTTGGACTAAATACAGGAGAGTGAAGGGAGAGGAAGGGGAATGGGGGTAGGAATGACAGCAGAATAAATTAAACATTATTACCCTATGTGCATATGATTAGGTGACCTTTGTAATTCTACATCATGTACAACCAGATGAATGAGAAGTTATACTCCATTTATGTATGATCTGCCAAAATGCATTCTACTATCATGTACAATTAATTAGAACAAAAAACTCATGAGGTAAGTATTAATATTTTCACCATTTTGCAATGGACAAAATTGAGTAACAAGGGTAGAAAAGTAGCCTGTAATCAGATAGCAAGTGAAAGGAATTTTGTTTAAGATCTTCAGCCTAGAGTTATACCCTACCATAAATACTGAGCCTCCTCCAACCAAGGCTATTGAGTCATTTGTGACCTGAAATTAGTTTAATGGGTGCCAAATCTGTTAGTAGGTACACAGTATAGATCATTTGACTTTTACATGCCTACAGAGCTTTATCCCCCACCAAAACCTTATATTTAATTTCCAAAGTGAGGTTTAATTCACCTCACTGGCCCTGGGCCCTGCTTATTCTGACATTTATTCTGGTTTTTTCATTAACAAATTAAACTTTGATCTACATAACTCCAGCAAATACCTTGTGACTTCCTTTAATCCAATTTAGTGTTGTTGGAAACACTGCTACACAATTTATCTATCTTTGCCTAGACATTCTCTACCCCTCTCATCAGAGATGATTCTATTACCAACTGAGTAAAGCAGAGCAGCATTGCCACCTCTTCCTGGATGCCAGACCCTAATTCTGGCTAACTTTATTCCTTACCTCTCCAGTTCCCACTGATAAGAACAGTTTATCTTACATAATATGAAGCAGAACATGATAAACATAAGATTGATGGTCTAAAGAGTATTTAATATTTTTACCCAAGAAATATCATGATGAGCAGGTTTCTGCTCAGTAGAGGTAATAATTTTCAACTCAGATCCCAAACAATAATTGCCTTTTTTGTCTTAAAGAAGCATTCTCACTAGAGAGTCTTCCCTTGTTACAGCAGAGGGCATAATGCAGATGATTAATGGAACCACAGAATAGTGTAAGAAGGTAACATGTCTTAGCAGAAGAGCAATGGACTTTACAACTCTTTTAGTCAGCTTTTTCTCTGCTGTGACTAAATGATCTGACCAGCACAATTATATAGGAGGAGAGGCTTATTGAGGGCTCTTGGTTTCAGAGATCTTAGTCCAAAGACAGTCGGCTCCATTCCGTGGGGCTAGAGATGAGGAGAACATCATGACAGAAGAGCATGGCAGAGGGAAGCAGCTTGCATCATCAGGAAGGAGAGAGAGAGAGAGAGAGAGAGAGAGAGAGAGAGAGAGAGAGAGACTCCACTCTCCAGATACAAAATATATATCCCATAGCAACACCTCAATTCACACCTCCTCCAGCCACACCCTACCACTTTTATTAATCCCATGAGGGATTAATCCACTGATTTGGTTAAGACTCTTACAACCCAATCATTTCTCCTCTGAACCTTCCTGCATTGTCTCACCTGAGCTTTTGGGGGATACCTCACATCCAAACCATAACTATATAAGCAAATTTTCTTATCAGTTTACTTAAATATAAAGTGAAAATAATAGCTATTTTGGTTGCTTTTTGTGATACTTAAAGGAGATAACTCATATGAACCACCAAATGTAGTTCCTGGAACTTGGTGGAGCCAAAATAAATGGTAAACAGTATAATCATCATGACCAATACCACCTACCACCACCATCATCATCACTTATTATTCATCACAGCTTTACTGCCTGAAAAGAGGAGCTATTTTCCAGTGATAAGAAGTAGAGTCTGGCAATTTCAAGATCATTTGGAAAGGAAACAACCTTCAATATAGATGATAATCACTAAATTTAAAGTTCACTATGAGCAATTCTAGAGATATGAAGAATTTTCAGCAAATAGGAAAAAATATTAAAGAAAAAAAGTTACTTATTGATAGAAACTTCTAGAAAAAATGGCATATAACATAGTGAAGAGTTTATGTAGATCTTGAATAATAAAAGATTGAGAGGAATTCAGGATTCAAGTCATAAGAACAAAGAAAAACAACCAGAAACTCTTTAGTGAGGAGAGTTAGAACTTAATCTCAGATCCTCACTACTATGTATTTTAATGTATAGAATGATGCTTCAGATATTTTCATCACCTAACTGTATGCATGTTTTATTATCTAGTGTGAATTATTTTTTTATTAATTTCCATAATTTCTTTATGAAGTACCAAGAACATGAACTGAATGCGCCTTCTTTGCTCATCTTAGTCAAAATTTTCAAACCCTTACTAAACAAACAAGATGTCTGTACCCACACAGAGTGGGAATGCTATTAATCACTAATTAAGCTACCACTTCAGAAAATTCTCATATAGTATCCAGAATATCAAGACATTTAGTTGACGCTGTTAAAAGAAAAGTAAAAATAGTAGTGAGACATCTTTTACCTCACAGAAAGTATATTAGTAAGTATAGAGCAGATTAGGTTGCAGTAACAAACAACTCCAAAACTGTATTGGCTTACAAAAGTAATGTTTTATCCACATTACATGTCAATTGAGAAGAAAATGCTATTCTTCTCCATATGATTTTCACTCATGGGTCGTGTCCAATATTGCCTTCCATAAAAATAAGGGGAAAAAAACAAAGTTTGGTTACCTCATGCATTCACTCTTACATTTTTTCACATTCTAGCGTTTCATTGGCCCAAGTAAGTGGTGTGGCCTAGCCTGACGTCAATGGAGATGAGATGTATAATATTCCCAAAGGGAAGGTCAGTAAATATTTTTTAACAATAATACAACCAATCTATCACAGAAGGCAATAAGAAGAAAAAAGAAAAATTAAATATGGAAAAACATGTCACTGAAGAATAACCTTAAAAGGCACTAACTCTTCTGGTCTGCAGTATGTATTGGTGCTCCATATCAAAACTGAAGCCTCTAATGGTTTTTCATTGTCAAGCTAGTCCACACTCAGAATCCAACAAATTGTCAAAATTACCACTGAAATATCCATACCTTTTTTATGGTTTTGGTAGTTTTTGCTCCAGGTTGACAAATCTCAGCTATTACTCTCTGGATTCATTTTGGGGTGACAGTTTGCTTTGCAATGTTAGGAACACTAGAAAATGAACAATTTAGATATGTGCTTTCTGCTATTGAAAGAAGACATATTACATCAAAAGTTTTCTAAAATTTATTTTGAATGTTTTTTTCTTAGTTATACATAACAGAATGCACTTTGATACATCATATATAATGTAGTATAATTTCTGATTCTTCTGGTTATACAGGATGTAGAATTCCACCAGGGTATAGTTATATATGTACACAGGGTAATAATGTCTGATTCATTCTACTATCCTTCCTATCCCAATACCCCTCCCTCCCTTCAATCCCCTCTACCTAATCTAAAGTAACTCTATTCTTCCCTAGCCCCCCCATTGTAAATTAGCATCCATATAACAGAGAAATTATTTGCTGGGGATTGGCTTATTTTGTTTAGCATGATATTCTCATGATATTCTCCAGCTCCACCCATTTATTGGCTAATGCCATAATTTCATTATTCTTAAAACTGAGTAATATTCCATCATATATACATGTATATATATGTCATATATATACACACACATATATATATCTCCATTCATCTGTTGAAAGGCACGTAGGTGGGTTCCATAGTTAAGCTATTGTGAATGGAGCTGCTATAAACATTGATGTGGCTGCGTCACTGTAATATGCTCATTTTAAATCCATTGGGTATAAACCAGAAGTGGGATAGCTGGGCCAAATAGTGGTTCCATTTTCAAGTTTTCTTAGGAATCTCCATACTACTCTCCATTATGGTTGCACCAATTTACATTCCCACCAGCAATATATGAGTGTACATTTTTCTCCACATCCTCGCCAACATTTATTGTTGTTAGTATTCTTGATAATTGCCAGTCTGACTGGAATGAGATGAAATCTTAGAGTAGTTTTGATTTGGATTTCTTTAATTGATAAAGATGTTAAACACTTTTTCATATATTTATTGACTAATTGTATTTCCTCTTCTGTGAAGTGTCTGTTTGGTTCCTTAACCCATTTACTGATTGAGTTATTTTTTGTTTTGGTGTTGTTTTTTGAGTTCTTTATATATCCTGGAAATTAGTGCTCTATCTGAGATACAAGTGATAAAGATTTTTTCCCATTCTATAGGCTCTCTCTTCACATTACTGATTGTTTTCTTTCTGAGAAGAAGCTTTTTAGTTTGAATCTATCCATTTATTGATTCTTGATTTTACTTCTTGCACTTTGGGAGTCTTGTTAAGGAAGTCAGTTCCTAAGCTGACATGGTAAAGATTTAGGTCTACTTTTTCTTCTCTGAGTCACAGGATCTCTGGTCTAGTGCCTAAGTCTTTGATCCACTTTTAGTTGAGTTTCATGCACTGTGAGAGATAGGAGTTTAATTTCATTTTATTACATGTGAATTTCCAATTTTCCCAGCACCACTTGTGGAATATGCTCTTTTCTCCAGGGAATGTTTTTGAAATCTTTATTTAGTATGAGATAACTGTATTTATGTGCACTTTTTTTCTGTGTCTTCTATTCTATACCTTTGGTCTATGTGTCTACTTTGGTGCCAAAACCATGCTGTTTTTGTTACTATGGCTCTGTAGTATAGGATAATAAATGGTATTGTGATGCCTCCTGCTTCACTTTTCTTGCTAAGGATTGCTTTGGCTATTCTGGGTTTTTCATTTTTCCAAATGAATTTCATGATTGCCTTTTCAATTTTATGAAGAATGTCGCAGGGATTTTAATTGGAATGTCATTAAATCTGTATAACACTTTTGGCAGTATGACCATTTTGACAATATGAATTTTGCCTACCCAGGAGCATGGGAGGCCTCTCCATCTTCTAAGGACTTCTTCAATTTCTTTCCTTAGTGTTTTGTAGTTTTCACTGTAGAGGGCTTTTACTTCTTTTGTTAGATTGATTCCCAAGTATTTTATGTTATTTTTTTGGAAGCCATTGTAAAGGTGGTAATTTTCCTAATTTCTCTTGCAATGGAGTCCTCACTGGTGTATAGGAATACATTGGATTTATGGGTATTGATTTTATATCCTGATACTTTATTTAATTCATTTACAAGTTCTGGAAGTTTTCTGGTGGAACTTTTTGTGCCTCTCTAAATATAGAATCCTGTTGTTGGCAAATAGTGATAGTTTGAGTTTTTCTTTTCCTATTTGTATCCCTTTAATTTCTTTCTCCTGTCTGATTGCTCTGGCCAGAGTTGCCGGGACTATGTTGAATAGAAGTGGTGAAAGAGGGCATTTTTGTCGTTTTCCAATTTTTAGAGGGAATGCATTCATTTTTTCTCCATCTAGAATAATGTTGGCCTTGGTTTTAGCATATATAGCTTTTATGATGTTGAGGTATGTTCCTACTACCCCTAGTTTTCTAGTGTTTTGAACATGAAGGGGTGCTGTATTTTGTCAAATGCTTCTTCTACATTGATTGAGATGATCATATCATTCTTGTTTTTAAGTCTATTGATGTGATAAATTATGTTTATTGATTTTTGTATGTTTAATGAGCCTTGCATCCCTGGGATGAATTCCACTTGATCATGGTGAATTATCTTTGTAATATGCTCTTATATGCAATTTGTCAGAATTTTATTGAAAATTTTTGATTCTATGTTCACCAGGGATATTGGTCTGAAGTTTTCTTTCTTTGATGTGTCTTTGTCTGGTTTTGGTATCAAGATAATATTTGCCTCATAGCATGAGTTTGGAAAGATTTCCCTTTTTTCTATTTCATGGAATACTTTGAGGAGTGTTGGTGTTAATTATTTGAAGGTCTTGTAGAACTCAGCTGAAAATTTGTCTATTTTTTTCTTGGTTGGTAGGCTTTTGATGGTATTATATCAAAAGTTTTCCAAAATTTATTTTTAAAAAATTCCCCATTCTCTCCTGAAATATGTCCATTTTAGTTGCTACTGTTATTCTATTATATGGCATTTTACTATAATTTTCCTAATAATTTTCCATTTTTTGTAGCATCTTTTTCTGCTATGAACACCAAAGAGCTTGGCAAAGAAGTTTCATAAGTTTCTTCTTGAATTTTGGTTACCAAAAATGTCATATCCCACAAATTTAAGATTGTTAGTATAATAGACAAGGAAGGGAATCAGTTAATCAAATACAAATATATATATAAAATACCTCTTTATATATATAAAATACCTCCTTGCCCTCCTGGGGCAAGACAGAAAGGCTAGAGTGGGACTGACTGAACTGAATGCCTATCTGAGGTTCTGGTGGAGTCTTTTTCCCTTGCAGGAGTTCTTTGTTGCAGGGAAGTCTCCAGGGGTATTTCACCATGCAAGTCATTTTTTTTCTCTAACTACCTTATACTCAGACTCACAGAAAATCTTCAAAATTGCCAATGAAATGTAAATATCAATTATTACTGTAGCAGCATCTTCTCTTGGCTGAAAATTTTCTGTTGTCACTCTCTAGATTCACCTCTTTGCAGATTTGCCTGTGGCAGTTCACCTTGCAACCTGTTTTCTGATGGACTGATGGGTCCAAGTAAAAGTTTTGTCCATCTTTGTTGTTGCTGTTGTTGTTGTTTTGTGGATAAGAATGTTATCTTTGCTCTATACATCAGGAATTAAAAGAAAAGGTCGGTTTTTTGTTTGTTTGTTTGTTTGTTTGTTTTTGTATAAATAGCTCTTTTACCCCTAAGGTCTTAAATTCACATATATTTTATTTAAAATGTTTTTTTAAAAAATTTAAAATATACCATCCAAGATTATTCCACAGTATATTACTTTCCTTAACAATGAAAAATGATTATTTGTAGTTTTCATCTAAAGTCCAATCTCAAGTTGACTTTTTGGATCACAGTTGCCAGGAGAGCACTACCAGAATAGAAATTTGCATGATTAAAAAAATAAGTATTAAGTATGTGAAATCACTATCATCTTTCAAACTTGAAATCTTCTACATCTTTATGAGTACATGAACTTGGCTTCTCAATTAAAAGCTCTAGTCATCTTTGGAGAGAATAGAAGGCAAATTAAATTCAAATGTATTATTAGTCTATGTTTTTCTTCCTTAAATCATCATCAATAATATAAGTTTTTGCAAGTGAAGAGAACCAGTAAATGAATGACTTTTGTTTGAAGGATGTAAGAAAGAGACCAGATTTTGAGGACATCTGGTCAAATGAAAGTTTACATTTTCGTCCTGGAAGTTGTAAGTACAGACAAGAGAAGGTAAGGTGGGGTTTATTTTAATAAAATTGACTGCAGCCAATACCTTATGGAGTTCATGTCATTCTGCTATTCACAATCCTAACATAATGCAAAGGAAAGATTTTCAAAAGTAAAAACTTTTTTATTGGTAGGATGAATAATCAAGAATTAGCAACACACCCCAGAAAACCATTTCTACTCCCATGATTATGGAGGTAATCAAAGATTAATACTCCCTTCACAGAAAGTGGAGATGGAATGAACATGTACAAATCTTGTGCATAAACCAACAGGAGTTCAAAAGTCCTAAAAAGCATTTTAAAATACTTTTCAACCCTTGATTTACATTATATAGGCAGTGTAACTATAAAGATGGCAGTCCTCTTATTATAAATGTAACTCTACCACTGTTTGTTGAAGTGTTTTCCTACTTTTAAGCCTAAATCTCTTCTTAAAAGTAAATTAACATTTTGGTTTGCAGTACTGTAGTTTAGATCCTTTAGTTTAGAAGCTATATAATATTGTTCATTTACTCCTCAAACATGACAGACAGCTAAATATGTTTATTATATTTCACTTAATCATTCATATACACTGCAGCAGCCAAGAACCTCAATTTGGATTATTGGCAATTACCTGAAATACTGTAGATAGGATAACAGAAATAAGGCTTTCCCTTTGTAACCCTTTTAAAATCAAAGTACCAGTGCTCAAAGTCTGAGACTTGCCACTTCAAAAGACAACAAAGACAATTAGAGGTAAATTACCAAAGTGTTGGGTTTACCTCCTCTTTTGGAACAAATTTTGATGACTAATATGGCACAGTAGTCACAAGCATGGATTTCAGTGTCATATAGAACTGGAGTTGAATCTCCAATCCCATCACTTCCTAAATGATCTTGCTCAAGTTTTGACCTCTCCAAACCTCAGCTTTCTCTAAAATTGAAATAATGACAGTATGTACCTCATAGTAATGTTTTAAGTATCAAAAAGATGGTGTTATTAATGTGCTGGCATTGAGCTTAGAACATAATAAGCATTCAAAAAGTGTTAACATTTTTAAAATGATATTGTCTAAATCAGAGCCCTAAAATTCACTATTGTCATTGTAATCTGGGAAATGACAATAGATAAACTAAATTTGATTGTTGTAATTATTGATGGAAAGATTACCCAATCAGTTTTTTCTTCAAATTTTAGACTCCTACTTTTTCATACTGTTTGTATGTATATGTAAGTAGGTAAGTGGGTACACGTGTATGCTGCTTATGTGTGTTCCTGTGCATTGGTTTACTTCTGGGGGGAGTTGGTAAAGACTTTTAGTACAAATTATTCATATGATTTTATTACTATACTATTTGATTTTTTTCTATTCCTCCAGAAATAAAATACAAATTATTTAATCTTGAATTTAGGATGATCTGTATTCCAAGCTTTATTTCCCATGACAGAAGGGATAGTGGGGGGAAAAGTTTCATTTCAGTACACATTGATGTTGTTGGTCCCAAAGCAATACTAGATGCTCACTGTCTCTCTCCTCTACTAAACATCATGGATGCCCCTCACCACTGACCTACACTCATACTGGTCCAGGCCGCTTTCTCCATGGGTTTTGAGCAATTAACTTGCTGCCAAGTGGCTGATTGGCCTCTTTACCTGTCAACAATACCATTAAGGACTCAGTGGTGGTGTCTGGTGCTATCAGGCTTAGTGAAAGGGAGAGTACATGGTTGAGTCCATGCACAGCTTCTTGGCACCATGATATTCTTCATGGACACATTCGGCAAATGCCAGCATGGCTAAGGACAGAAGCTGGCTGACATCCCTGGTTCATTCATTTTGTTCAGTTTGCTGTCCAGCATCTGCTCTATAGTGGGTACTTTCTAGTGAGCCTCGATGTAAGAAAACAAGATCTGCATTCATAGTGACCATGTTCACAAGTTCTTATCTCTAAGAACTTTTTATTGCATCCCCTTCTGCAATACTCTACCAAGCTGATTCTTCCATTTCTACCTTACCTATCATAAGCTACCTTTATTTCTATGCTTCAAAGTACCATCTAGTTCCTTGTAAGAAAACTGAATCTTAACTCAGAAGATTCTCCTGTCTGTAGTAACTCTCCTTTGTCTTGCCCTATATGTTGAAACTTCTTAGTACAACACTCTATAATCACTTACAAGTATAAGTTCTTTATCTTTTTGGATAATAATCCATACCAAGGACATAGCATTACCAGTTAGGCCAGGGCACACTTTGATTTTAGTGATTGATTTGGAACTACGGAAGGAAGCAAATAGAGTTCAAGAGGATAAACAGCCTTTGCCAGGAATTGACCACACATGAGATTCTTGAGCAGTCTCTAAGCAAGGAAACCAAGGTTTTCTTCTGTGAATCATGATGGGAGTAGTAGGTTATCTTAGCTTAGACTGCTAGAACAAAAAAATAGGATAAAGTATTCATACATCCAACATTTTTTTCTTCATATTTGTAGAGGGTGAGAAGTCCAGGATCAAGGCTCTGTCACATTCAGTGTCTGGTAAGGATGCTCTTTTTGGTTTGTCAGTGGTGGTCTTCTCCTCATACTATTGTATGGTGAAGAGCCGAGAGGTAAACTCTCCTGTCACTTCTTATAAGGGTCCTAATCACATTCATGAGGGTTCAATACCATAATCTAATTATCCTCCAAAGACCCCACCTTTGAATACTATCCCACAGGGAATTTAAGCTTCCAGATATGAATGTGGGGAAGACACAATATTTAGTCCATAACATAGGAGTTGAGGGTTCTCAAGTAAATCTTCCCATTAAATATCTCCTGAGGCCTCAATGTCTCATCTTCCCTACCATAGCCCTGACATTGGCATAAAATTTTTCTGCTGCTGTAAATTTGGATTTGTTGGTATTAGGTCCCTCTTATGATCATATGGTATGCCTAATTTTCATCATGTACTGTACTTCAGCTACAGGAGAGAACCTCAAATGGTAAGAAGACTCCTAATCGTAACCTTATTTTATTTTTGGTACCGAGGATTGAATGTAGGGGTGATTAACTACTGAGCCACATCCCCAGCCCTTTTCAAAATTTTAAAAAAATTTTTCACAGGGTCTCACTAAGTTGCTTAGGGGCTCACTACATTGCTGAGACTGACCTTGAACTTGCCATCCTCAGCTTCCTGAGCCGCTAAGATGATTAGAGACATGTACCACCATGCCCGACACCTTCTTATTCATATCGACCAACTGGAAAGTTGGTTACACACTTCCCTACATTGTTTGCTTTGTTTTCACAAATCAATATCTCTTTTAATCTATAAGATAATAAATTCTTTAGTATTAAGAATTGTATATTGTGACTTATTCATTTCTGCTGCAGTACACACCACTCCTGAATCCATATTAACTCAATGAGGATTATTTGGGTAAGCATTATTAAAAGTAGGAATAGCAACAGGATTTTAAAGAGAGAGTTAACAAGAAAATTCTATTATCCCAATTCAGAGTGCTCTAGTTAATCAAGGTTCTACTGTATTGTGCTCATCTCCTTCTGATATTTAAAGCCCTCCAAAGCAGATTAAATAAGCAGAAGTAGGGTTTTCCTCAATTTTATTTTCCCTCTTAATTTCAGTGAGCATTAAACAGGGAGATGCCTCAATCTCCCAGTTAGAATTAATTTCCTCCTTCTCCAAAACAATTCTTACAACTTTTAGGTTGTAACTACTGAGTCAACAACAAAAGTTATGGCTTACCTTCTATCAGAATCACACATGTACTTAATCATGTTACTCCCTAGTCCTGGAACCCTGTGATTTTAATTTTGAACTCACAAGCTCATGTAGCAGAGAGATATTGTACATAGTAGGCACTCAATAACTATGTATGTCTACAATTGGTTTATCATGAAATATACCTTTTAAGATAATGGTAACCACATATGTCAAGTAAAGCTTTAGATGTTTCCACATACTTTCCTTTTCTTGTCCTCACACTGATGTTTATATAAGTATGACATTTCCATTTTATAAATGGGGAAACTAAGTCTCAGAGGCAGTGCAGGTGGGAGTAATAGCATACTTGATAACTCCAACTGTACACCAGGGCCTCTCCCATATGCTTACTTGGCCATTCCATTTTGTCCTAATTAACCAGGACATTAGTGCTTATAATTATCTTGTAAGTGAGTATAATGTTACTATTGAATGAATGAAATGAGCTTCAGGGAGGTTTAGGAATTTATCCATGGTGAGTCTGTACAGATAGGTTGGAACTCTGTCATTTTTTTCTTCCAAGACCACACTCCTTCCAGGGTTGCACATTATCTTGCCTTAGAAATAAAAGATTAGATCTCTGAGCCCAGGAAGTTTACAAACTTATTTATGAATTAGTCCTGAAGGGCAGCAACATGAGGATAGGCAGCTTACTGTTTCTCTCCCCCCTCCAAACACTCTCTCATCCTGAAGGTCATAATGACTTTAGCATAAAGGCCTCAGATTTTAGTGTGTATAGTGATTACAGGAAGAATTTATTAAAAAGGCAGATTTTTAAGTATCCTCAGGTTTTCTGTCACTCCAGTTGGCAATGATACCAGTCACCTCTTCAGGTTCTTATGGGAAGGTGCTTTCAAAGGCCATTGGAGTGATCAGGATTGACTTCTGAATGAAATGCACAGTCAGAGCAAAAGACCTGAGTGAGAAAATTGCCTCCCAGCTCTCCAGACTCAAATGATAACCAAAAGGAACAGAACTCTCAGGTAAGCCAAACTGAAGCAATAAACAAATAAACAAAAATAGTAAAGACCCAAAACACATTTATTTCTTGTACAAAGTCAGGTGCTTCTTTACCAAGTCAGCAGAGGCCCCACTTTGCAGCTCTTAGCATGACAGTGCACACCATGAGGACTTCTGAAAATAGCACACTGCAGAAGAATTTGTGAGCATGCAGTGAGCATCTCTTCAGATCATCACTGAGAGATTAGCCTTAATTAAAGGAAAACCAGAAGAAAGGCAGGAGGGAGTTGGCGAGGTACAGAAGAAGGGATACAGGGGGGCCTGAAGGGATGGAGACAGGGCAGACAAGAAAATGAGATGATGAAAGTTTAAGAAATTGCAGTAACACAGAAAAACAAGAATAGATTTAGGGAAAAGGGGAAAAATACCATGCTCCACTATTATAATCTAGAGAACCAGAGAGGGCAATTCTACTGCATGCTTTATTAAACTGACTTCTCCATTTCTCCCCAGGCTGGACTGCACAGAGGAAATTCATTAGCTCCATTTAAATGCACACCCCAGAGCCCACCTTCAGTTTCCAGCAGAGCACAACACATTTCACGTTGGATAAACCACTATGACTCTAGAGAACGATTTTTTTTTTAACTTAAATCAACCTTCATGGAACAGTTTGTATTCTTATGATTTTTTCATTATAAGTGAAGAACTACTCTATAGACAAGGACTGGAGAAAGTCATTATACTAAATAATTCATAGTAGAGAATTTTGTTGTAATGAGATCAACAAGGCACTAATGCTCCAGGCCATTGGCCTGGGCTTAGAAATAATTTTATTGTTGCAAACTTTTTTTCCCCATCTTGGTTCTTGTTAAAATGGAATTTAATTGTGCAAATAAACTTACAAACATCACCAAAGGGTACCAGTAACCTGTACTCAAAACTTGAGGATGATTTTTAATGGCTTATGTGTTATTCTCACATCTCATAGATGACCAGTTTCTTTCCTCTCCTGGTTTTTCTCTTGCTCTTCTTGAATCTTCCAGCAGTGTCCATGTCACACTTCCAATTCCTGACTCTGCTTTAATCATCATTGATGATTGAGACCATCATTGAGACCCTCTTCTCCTACTAAGAAATAAAGGGTTAAATTGTCTACTCTCATTACTTTATTACACTTTTATATCCTTATGACTTCTAATTATCTATAGACCACAAAACTACCCCAAAATTCATTTGTATATTATCCAAATACCTGCTAGATCTCTTACGTAGATGTGACACAAACTAATGTGCAAAATTGAATTTTTTGTATCATCCCCAAGGCACACTTCATCTCCTTCTGTAATCCCTAACTCAAAAGAATGGCACTACATTCACTGAGTTTCCCAGGCTGCATGCATCTGTAACCCTCATTCCTCATGCAAATTACCATCATATAGAGGCACTTTATTAAGAGGGGAGAGTGCTGTCTCTCCAGCCCTGGGACCACCCAGGCCAGAGAGGAGATAACAATTGTAATTGGTGTCCTAGGGTTGCTTCCTTCACAGCCCATCAGTATCAGAAGTGGGAGTATGTGGATAAGGGTAGGATTCCTGTATGAAAGACATGTAGAATCTATTCCTAAGTTTTTTGAGGAATGCTAAGTTTTCAGAAAAGTCAATGAAAACATTTTTGAATAGAGTAATAACTAGCAACTAAGACTATAGGACTTATGCCATCACACATGTAATTTCAATAAAATGGGGCATCCTTCTGGAATCAAAATAATGGATGCCATCTGTAAAAGGCACATAACTTAACTTGAATCGATGTTATATTCGAGAAGTCTGAGTATAAACTCAAGAACTACTATAATAATTGAATTTTACCTATGTGAATTTTATCAGAGTTGGTTAAATTATTATGCTTATCAATGTAGAGTTTGCTTCCAGAAATGAGAGGTCTTGCTTAGCTAGCCACTCAATAACACTATAGCAGTAAGAATCCCATCATGATTAGAGAACAAACAGGACAGAGGAGAAATTGTGGCAGACACTTATCCTCCCTGAAAAAATCAAACATTTAGCAATCAAATAGAGGGTTGGCAGCTGCCAGAAATGGGGTGCAGGTGACACACAGAACAAAGTCCTCTCAATTATGTACCCTCTCCCACAGCACTGGAGTCCTAGAAAAGGATTCAAAATACTCTGAAAAAGGCCTTAAAAGAGAATCTGCTTCTCCAGGTATTCAGAGGAGGTACTACCCATTATTGTCCATGAATCAAGACAGACTTTAGTACTTTAAGAAGAAACAATTGGGTTGCAGGAGTTGGGGGTGAGAGAAGAATGGAGGAACTTTAGATTGCATAGAGGGAAATGAGAGGGGGAGGGGCTGGAATATGAAAAATGGTGGAATGAGACAGGAATCATCACTCTATGTACATGTATGATTACAGGAATGATGTGAATCTACATCATGTACAACCACAGAAATGAAAAGTTGTATCCCATTTGTGTAAAATGAATCAAAATGAAGTCTGTAAAAATTAAAAATAAATAAATAAATAAACAAATAGGAAACTCGATAGATCTACAGATTGAGAAATCTTTAGGGATCAATCTTTAGGGATCCAGCAGGGAGCAGACAGCTTGCACAGCGTGAACCACCAAGACTCCATGATGACTGCCACACCAACTTCAGTGGATATTCTTAAGATTGAAGAGGATTTCTTTAAGGCAGACAAAATTTGCAAGTTATTTGAAAATTTTTGTTGGTGGTCATGTATGTGCTTTTGTGTGAGTTATTTGCCTGAATCCTTTCAAAACAGTCCAGTCACCATTGATGTCAGAGTCAGAGAGCTCTAAAATGTGATCCACTTATTTTCCATGAGCTGCCTGTCAGGGAGAGAGTTTTCATTGTTTCTTTACAAGAGATCAAAGGAATTCTGATAGAGTTTGCAATAAGAATTCATCTCAAAATCAAAATTTATGAAATAATAAGGCAAACTTATTATATACCCTCTCTTTGTTTTTGTAATCTGTCTCCATAAAGCATGTCCATGATCATCAGTCGCAGTTCTTGCCACTTTCTTTATTGCAAAGACTTTTCCTCAGCCCAATAAACTTACACAATCTAATAGATATGGAAAAGTGGTCTATTCAAAGGGCTTTCTTCTTCTTTTTTCCCATTACACAATCATCAGCTATCAAACATTTTGAAATACCCAATATGCTTTTTGCCTTTACATCTTTAGATTTTTCAGACTAGAAAACCACTTCTACAATTTTGGCCCTAGAGACCAGAGAGTTGGCAGTATTGCAGATGACAGCATTTCCTGGCTGTGACATTCACATCTGACTCCTGCATCTCTCCTTTTCCTGGGCTTAATGGGAACCTTGAAGCCATAGTCACAACACAATAAATGCTAGTTCTTAGCCTTCCCTCCTGCCCCTGTTGATATTTTGCCTGAAAAATAATATATTTGTTTCTCTTTCTTTTTCTTATACCTTTTCCTTTTATCTTTTGTGATTACCTAGAGAATTATTTCTCCCAATTCTAGTATAGCAGCTGCTGCTATAAAAGTCTACTGAATTTTATACCTGTGACAAAGAACCTTGCGCTGTCATAAAGATACCCTTAGCATCCCTCAGCATTCATAGGCACAGAGGAAAGGCATGCACCTGGGAGCACGTAGCCACAAACAGACTTGAGTGCTGCCAAACATCAGAGGGCCTAGATCCGGCCAGTAGTCAGCTCAGTCCCTGGCTTCTAGCCAAGGGATGCAGGGAAACCTGGAGGAGATTTATAGTTCTTAAAGATTTCAGGCAATGTGTTTTTTTGCAATAACATTAGAATAGTGATATCTAGGCACTATCAAGACTACATTTCAGGGCTTATTTACTTTTAAAAACTCTTTGAAAATCTTCCAGTCACACAGAATTTAGGAATTGATAGCATTATTCTTGCAGGTCACCTGGGAATTACATAAATTATCACAAAAGCAAAGGAAATCATTTTTGTAACATTTCTGAACTGTGACTTCACTTTGTCAATGTAGATTTGGTGTTAGCTCATCTTAGCATGTCTTGAAATGTCAATATGTTCTACTAAATCCCATGTCAGAATCTTTACTAGCATTGCTTGTGGTTGACCTGGGTTAGGGAACCTGAAAGCAACATCTTTCAGACTCAAGGTCTTTCAGACTGTTCCATGTGGTAGGAGAGGCTAGGCCCTTCTGAGTGGAGACACATCCTCAGAATCAAGTTTCTACTGGATCAGCCTGAATTTGGTGCCCTATCTCTGACCACAGGACTCTGTCTACTCCAAGCTCCAGTCTACTCGAGGAGTCCAGTGTTTCCAACTGAGCTCCATTCCTTTTAGGTTTGGAGTGAATGGTCTAATAATCACATCTTTTTTTGAACAGACCGTTTCCCATTTCAGTCTATTAACCTATATATTTAAGTGTTTATTTCTTTATTTTTGCCAGGAGTAGTTCCTTAGGAATTTGGGTTCATACAAAAAACATGTTGTAGACATGTTTTGGCAAATCTGAAATCTCACATGCTTATGGAATGTGCCATTCTGTAAATCCTGATGAAAGGTGAGTCCCCGAAAGGCACTCAAGGAGAAACATAAAGATATAGTCTATTTAAAAAATAATTTCTAGTTTTAAAATTATTTTTAACTTTATTTCTATTTTAAAAATAGATAAGACAGCTAAAGGGAACTCACAAATGATCTAAGTTTATCTCAGTTGACTCTTCCTGCCAAGGTATTTGGAGTAAATGTGCGGAGAAGCAGAAATGACTCAAAATGCATTTGGGCATGGCAGCATAGCATCTGTTGTAGAGGGGTGGCAGCAAGGACAATCCAGTTTCAGTATTTTTGTCCATTTTCAGAGCCTAGCGCTCCAGGCTTAATTGATAACAACAAGAGCTTACTTTATCTTCATAAGTTTGCAGGCTCAACCCTGAAACCCAGCTAGCAAGTCCAGCCATCCTGCTGTCAACTGCCTTAGTCAAGAACATTTCTGAATGTCATCTGGTCCCCACAGCCACCAAACCAAGCAACTATTTCAATCTGGACTCCCACTGCTGATCTATTTTATTCACCTTTAATGCAACTTGAGTTTGATTTAACCCCTGCACCCTATACCTGCCCATGATTCATTCTTTTCTGGAAGCAGCTACAATTAGGTCAGCTCTTCCAGGTCTAGTCCTGTGAAAATGAATGAGTCTCATGGTCAGAGGCAGGCTTCTCTGCCTGACCCAAGCTTATGAAACTGGATGCACTTCTGAACCTTAACATAGAACATCTAATTCATTCCCTTCAGAGAGTAGACTAGTGTAGTAAATATATCAGGGCTGGGAGGAGGGATCTTTCAGGAACCTAAGTAAAACTAAGCTCCTTTGGGGCCAGTCTCAGAGTGGTATTTCTTCAAAATTATGTAGTCTGACTTCCCAAATTCTTATGGAATATTTGACCATTATTATGAGTTTCCTTGGAAGGGTGTTATAAAAATTTATAAAAGATTTACAGAGTTCTTCCCACAGGAAAACTTCCTAAACTTCCCATTAAACCCCTTTTCTCTCTGAAACTGCTCCTACTCACTCCATCTCCCTGTCCACTCAGTTCCTTGAACCCCCAGAGGTGACAACCCTATTCTTGTCACAAGTCTCAGGCCATCCTCCTCCAAGAAGTCTCCCCTCCCTTCTTCAGAGCTCCCTTCCCATAACAAGCAGCTCCTGCCTGGAGCAGACCCTTTCCCATTTCAGTCTATTAACCTATATATTTAAGTGCTTATTTCTTTATTTTGGCCAGGAGTAGTGCCTTAGGTATTTGGGTTCATACAAAAGAACATTTGTTTATTGATCATCTTCCTATTACATTCGGGCACATATTACTTACACATAGAAGTTATATAGCAGTCATAGGGAGAAGTTTTTTGAACAAACTTTTGTTTTATTTAGGGACACTTTACTTAAAAAAAAATCATGGTTTGCTTTAGTTTGAGTCAAATCATGCATGACTTTGATTCCTTTGCATTTTTCTATCTTGTCGTACCAAGTATTTTGTCATACAGGATTTTGTCAACATCTAGAAAGAGATAAACTTAGCTTCCTGTATTTGAGGATTGCTTCATTCTCCTGTTCTGTAATTTAATTGGAAATTGTTATAGTTTACATAACCAAACAAATATAATAGGTTCTAGAGGAGGACAGAGAAATAGGACCATGTGGCATGCTCATTATTGGTGAAATAATGTAAATAGTTTGGGAATTGAATAATTTCCAGTCCTGGGAAATATCTAAGAGCTGCTGAAAGAAGGCAGGGGATAAACAGTGAATTTGACATGTCATCTCTGTGGTTCTGTAAAACAGCAGCAACAAAAATTCTTTTTTACCATCAAAATAATCACACCATTTTATAATTCATCCATATAAGTGTGTAAGATTAGAAGAGTGTACATCATCCCAGGGCTCTTGTACAGCTTTAGTTTGGGGTCTATGGGCACCCTAGGAACCATGTGTAGACAGAGCTAGTTAACAGAGACTGTGGAGGGCTAGACTAATTAACCTAAGTGAGCTAATTCTGAGGGGCCTCTGGAGCGTTCAGCAGAAGAAAGAGGAAGTGAGATCAGCAAAAAGGTAAAAAAAGTTCAGAGGAAGGCACCTCCTGTTCCATCCCTGCTTTGCTGAGCTACTTCAGCCTCCCTCTAGTTGACAGGATTGTCTATTTTGACTAAACCTTTTGGGATGGCCTCAGAAGAACATACGAAGGAAAATACATGGAAATTTTGGTCTGGGAATGTGGGCTTGTGCAAGAAAAAGATTGGTTTGAAGGACTTAGTGGTGGATGTAGAAAAGATGAATTGACAAGAGGCTAGAAGAAAAATTCGAAAGAATCACATTTTGTTACTCAGTCTATAATGAGCAGAGATCAAAATGTCATCACTATCCACATAGTGAGCATCCCAGGGAATGTTATGAAAAGACTATATAGCAGGGACAGCCTGGGAAAGAAAAATACATTCCAGAGGCTACTCATGAAGAGAAGGGATCATATGATGGTGGGCCAAGTATTCTAAAAACTTGATAATTACGGAGTACAGGACCACCAGTGACAAAGCACTAAGCTCCCACTGGAATTGAAAACATTTCTACAAATAGTTTTGGAATAACCAAGTATACTTCTCTGCAGAAATTATTGACCTCGCTTTAGGCAAACCCACCCAAAGAGTGGAATTGAGCCTATACAGCTGTGAAGCTCTACTTGACTCTTAAGATGGAAAAATACAACTGAGATAACCAGATCTTAAACCAATTATCTTTAGTCATACTCTATTTCTTTCTCCTAAATATTCTCTTTGTTTCAAGAAAGCTCTTATATGTATGTACTGCCTGAAATTTTACATTTACTTTGCCAAAATGCTTCCCCAAATTAAGACACTTACCTCAAGATACTAACAGAAATTTAGTAGTACATGACTTTGGCAAAGTTATTTAACTTCTCTGGGATTCATTCTTCTTAATCCCCATAGGATTAAATGACAAAATCCACATGAAGAATTTCAAATGTGTCTCATACCTGGGTTGAACACACATAAAAACATGTTAGTTATGGCTGTAAATTTGATCAAGATTCTTATAATCGCAATTATTCAACTAGGAAGACATGAAAACATGTAGACATGTATTTCTTGTTTTACTTCATTTCAAGACCCGATGAGTGTGGAGTTTGGAAGTGAGGACCATGAGCAAATATGCTTTGACACAGTTGCCTTTTTAGAAAGTGTGATATGTAGTTACGGGTGACAGCTGGTGATTTATGAGCATCATTACCAAAAAATGACACCCAATTAGTTCAAGTCAGATAATTTGAGCAAAAGAAAAATAAAAGGAAAGAAGGGAGGCAGAGGGAGCAAGAGAGAAGGAAGAAAAGATGGAAGAAAAGGAGAGAGGGAACCCTTGTTTCAGGTTTCAGGAAAAATTTGAGAGAGTACAACTGATTATCCATATATGTTGAAACCCAAAGATTGAGATAACCATATTTGTCTAACATGATAGGATTGCCCTCTCTTTGAGAATCTAGAGCTATCTGGAGCTGACAATAGTATTAGTCATTTTCACTTGATGATTTACTTTTTTGACAATTGAAACACACTTTTCTGCTTTCTGATGTTTCTCCCAGATTCTGATGATCTGGAAATAGGTTAGGAAAAAATGGGTGGAGCCAAGGGCATGTCAAAGTACTTGTTTTGAAAGATGGCTGCAGGACCACAGAAATTTATGGGGCCCTCACTTCATAAAAGCCAGAAAAATAAAAATTTTAAAACAGGAAATTCAAGTTTTGAGGGGGAAAAATTAAACTGAAAGAAAGTCAGGTTTAAATGACAATAGAGTAATAACAGACACACACACACACACACACACACACACACACACACACGTGTAGCCTGCAATCCAGCACCCTCCTAGAAATTTGGTTTATTTTGTTGAAGAAGGGGGATGAATGAACCATCAGATATGACAGAAAATCAATATTCCAATAATCACAATGCATTTTCTACTCTAAAAAATCTGGTTTAAGTGAGAATTTATAATAATTTCTTCAAGAGGAAAAATAAAACAAAAAGGTACAAAATACATAGAAATTTAGTTGATTCCCAAATCTGTGTCATGAACAAAAGAGCAACATGTAATTATTTTTTGCAAATGTTAAGGATTTTATTAAAATATTTCCTTAGTAGCCCTGCATTCCCTGTTGCCCTTAAAAAGTGACTACTAGACAGATCTTAGAAAGAAATATGAGGAAGAGACTCTGTTTCTAGGGCTGAGCCAACTCAAGTTGACTTTGGACAGACATGTGCTAGAACATGGAATTCAGTAAACACAAGTTGACCCCCAGTTTATGTTGGGCACTGTACCAGGAGATAAGAAAGATAATTTCATAATAAGTATATAAATTGGCAAGTGGCACTATGATAACCCAAAGTAACCAATGATATCTGAAGTCTCAACTTCCAGAGCACTACAGAATCAAAGGGAGTTGTCAAAATCTGAACCTTGTTTAGCTACAGCATCATTTATGATGTAATTACTCCTATTATTCTTCCTATAGACTTAGGACTGCTCATCTGTGAATTTTACTCCAATTCTAGTAGAAAGAAACTTGTTTTATCACATATAAAATGTCATTAATTGTAAGATATAATGTTAGTTAGTGCTCCAACAGAGAGAGGGAGAGTGGGGATGGGGGGGGTGGAGAATTGATCAACTGAGATTCAGATAGTTGTTTCTTGCATAAACCATCCTAACCTCCACTCCAGGGGTAAAAAAGAATTAAACAAAACATTCAGAGCCACTAAGGAAACTTGTACATTTGAACATTAACAATGAATGAAGGGAAAAAACTACTTCCTGTGAAAATCAAACTGATCTTCCACTTTTACAGGTGTGCAGTCTGAATTTACAGCTCTAGCATAGTCCAATATTCCCAGAAGAGAACTTAAATTGAAGTAGTATTGCTAAGAGAGTGCCCTCAGGAACAAACAGAAGGAGAAATAGGAGTTCAATTCAGGACAGAAGTGATAAGACATATCAAATGTGAGGCACATCCTAATTTCAGAAATGTGCAGATGTGAATCAAGCTGAGGAAATCAGACAGTTCGTGTGTGATTCTTCTTGGTCAAGAACAGTGGTCTTCATATGCACATAGTCCTGCAAAGACCACCTGGATTTTTTTTTATGTTATTGATTTCGGGGATTTCTTTGTTCCTAGCTATGTTCTGATTTTGACCTATGTTCTGATTTTGACCATCCTGCAGCTTTATCCTAAATAAGGTATCTTACTTTGCTTCTACCACATCTTACTCTGTTCTTTATCTCTGGTTTTAGAGTACTTTCCTGAGGATCTACTTCTTCATTAATTAATGCGTTCAAGAATACTTATTAAGTACCTATTATGTTCTTGGCACTAATGATTCAGAACTTCATGAGAAAGACAGGTTTTGTCTTCCTGGAATTCAAAGATCTAACAAGGGAATTTCAGACTGTAGTAAATGTCAAATTTATCTATGAAGCACATGAGAAATGATGGTGCTTCTATACCCTTTTGGAGACTCTGATTGAAAAATTGGAGATTGGTCCTTAGCACTTCTTAGTAATTGGTTTCTTTACAAGCTGCTAGTGAACCTGCATACCCAAGTGAGATATGTTCCCATTTCTCCTCAAAATTCTCAGCATTGACTCTACTTTTCAGCAAATACTCATACGAGTCCTGGGTCTACAGAAACAATGGAGATTACAACAAGTGCAAACAATTCATTAAGGCAGTTTTGACCAAAACCTGCAGAAAGTGTTTTATAATTAATTAAATTTGATCAATGCAATGAGCTCAGTCAAGTAATTCTCACTGCATCTGAATCACCTAGGAAATAGCCCCAATATTCCACTTCAAGGAACATATCCTCTTAACTTGGAGTTATTCAGTCTGGACAGAGATTGAACTTTTTGTGCTAAGTTCCATATACATGTTAAAGTAAATGAGTTAGAAGATTCCTAAGTTCCTTAAAAGATGAAGGAAAATTAGGTATTCTGTTAATAGCAGGGGTTTCCAGTTCAAAGCAGTGAACTGTATTCTTATTCCCTGGGGACAAAGGCCTAAGTACTAGGGTGTATGACAATTTGAAAAGTTCCATTTTATAATCATGCCAGAAATCTGACACTTTCCTATTTTGTGTTAAAAACACATTTGCATGGTATGCCATGTAAAACACTCTGATCATTATTCAGCTTCATTTTCAAGAAGGAGAATGAGCACAGATTCAGAATTCCAGTCCAGCTCTGTCACAAACAATCACTAAAACCTGGACTTCAGTATCTACACCTGTTAAGTGATGAACTTCATTACATGTAGCCTAAACTCATGTTTAGCATAAAATTCCAACAAATGAACATGTAAAAAATAAAAAATGCAAATTGAAGTTATCATTAGTAATAATGTCAATACAGTGAAAGAATCAACTGCTGAAACTGATTACTTTCAATAACAGAGATTCAAAACACAATTGGGAGCTGCCAATCTGATTGTACACCGAGTACAGATGTGTCCCTTTATTTACTCAGCACCTATTCCAGGTATTTAAATTGGAAAGTGAACAGTGATAGACTTGACATTGTTCCCCACCTCTCAGTCAGGATTGTCATACATCAGGTAACAAAATACAGATGCCACATTCTTGGTGGCATCTCTGCAATCTCTCATGTATTTTTACTAAACTGTTCAAAATGCCATAACTGTGGGCCCACTCTTGATTGGCAGGCTCTGTAGCTCTGTTTCGAGGACTTTGCTTTCTGAGGTCTCCTTTTGTCTCTGTCTGCTGATAGTGAATGTAGGTGTGAGTAGGTCATCAAGGTGTGAGTAGGTCACCAAGGTGCTTAATCTGTTGATGGCAGTTCAGTTACCTCCAAAACATTGAACATTGGTGAAACTGTGTTCTCTGAAAGAAAGGAGATGACATGAGTCAGCATTTTCCAACCACTTCAAAAGTTGAAATTACTATTATTTTAAATAATGGTTCCTTTCTCCTAGTCAATAAGGAAACATCAAACGGGATGTTATACCAAACAAACCCACAGAGGCACTGTTGCCTGGGAGAAGGGAAAAAGTATGTTTCACTGCAGTGCTTATTGGAGAGTTTTCCTGATAATATTAATTTCCTAGAAAAAGGGGCATCCCATCTTGTGCTGGGGAAATTGGAAACCTGGCACCACAATCCCATAGGGATTGAAACAGCCATCCATAAATCTGCACAGTATGTCTGATTCTGCTCCCATTGAGCAACTGTAATAGGAGTTCTATAGACACAGCAGGAGCTGAATAAAGACTGGGGAGCGAGAGATGGTTGCTGTCAGGGCTGTGTATGCATCAAACACAGTAGATGGCTGGGCATGCATCATGGAATTGTACAGTTCCCCAAATAAACTAAATCTTAAATTTAAAAACCATTTGGATGTATTTACCAATACCTTGCTATTTTATTTATTAAGTTTGTCACTGAGCCCTGTTTTGCATATACTACTACTTGCTCATGCATGCCTTATGAATATAGAAATTAGCATCTCATTTACTTGATAATTAGGCCAATGATAAACAGCTGTTTGGTTGCCATGTAGGGCAAGATTTCTACCCAAGTTACTTATCTACCATACACAATAGCTGTGCAATTATTTGTCACACTATCAATTATACACAAACAACAATGGAAAATAAACTTTTCTTTTACACATTTGCTTTCATTGTAATTAAGATCCAAATTCATGCTCTGCTTTTGGAAAAACGATAATGCAGTGTTGTCTAACAATCTTGATAAGTGTACATTTTCAGCTTGGCTTTTATATTTTCATGCAGTTCAAACATTTCACATTGTGCATTCTGCTATAAATGACTTCTTCCAAGATGTCTCTTTAAAAAAAAGAAAAACACACTACCGTTTCCATTTCATTATGTTGAGAATATGGCATATATTGATTGTTGAGGATTTCTCAAGTTTTCTTCTCTAGATTCTGTCTTACCTATCACCCTTTACGGATTAACCTATATTTTGACCTTCTCTTGTTTATAATAGACCTTACGCAGAGGGAAATCATCTAAGAGATTGAGGAGTGTACTGAAAGCTATGAAAATGTTTTCTTAATTATTTAGGTATGCATAACTCAATCCACATTTATTCTCTCCCTGCAAAATAGGAAAAATGGGAACAATGTGTTTCCCTTCAATCACATGGATTAAAAACTGGAAATGTAATTACAAAAACAAAAACAGAAACAGAAACCTGTCTTTTTAACTAATAAAAAAAAAGGAAAAGCTGTGTTCATAGCAAAGTAGTGGAAGATAATTTGAAACTTCAGTTAGCTTCCTGTAGAGAAAAATAACAACCACCAAACTAATGGGTAATCAATGGCCGATTGCTTCAGAAAAGAGGCGCCCCACAGAATTCTCTGGAAATTAATGTGCCACATAGGAAGAACTGGAAAATGTCCTAAGACTACCCAAGTGAGCCCACCTTTCTTAACAAGTAAGGAAGGTCAGGGGGTGCTATTTTTGCTAATCAAGTCCTAAAGATGAAATGCTGTCTTCATTTAAGTTTCCCTGTGCTTTTCTCTGAACCACTATATTAAAAACAATCTTCCCCCATGATTTCTGGTGCTGAAGTGGAGTATAGTTTATGTGAAAGTAAATCTGGAAAGATTACCTTTCAAAACTGCCAGATGCTTCACATTTTCTAGTAGAAATCTGGATTCCAGGTCTGTAATGATGTTTCCTGCTGTGTTCACTGCTCACTCAAAGCCTATGCTTCTTGGTGGGCAAAGCGAGGATTCCAAGGCTAACCTGGATGTTTGGCTTTTATATTTTTCCAATCCAGCCAGGGGGTGTAAATTTAAATTCTGGGCCCCCCAAGCTAAACTTCAGAAGGGGTCTTTGTTAATTTTAGGTCCCCTGCAGTTGGAGTCCCCTCCTTTCATAAACTGCTTCATGCAATGCAGTTTATGATTATATTTATATCAATGAATAAAACACACTCTTTTAAAAAGAAAAGTAAATTATTTCATTAGTGAGACAGGAATGTATGTGTTCTCATTACCTGGACTCTCCCATGTTTATATTCAAGTTCCTTCTTCCACTCCAAACATTCTAATATTTGAATGACATTGGAGTTTTCTGCCCTCTCTTCCTTAATCCATCTTACCCATTCTGTAACATGGTATAGTGGTTATCAGTGGTGTTCTGTGAGACCAAGGTTGGGATTCCAGCTCATTTATTTTAAAGCCAATGGACCTTGAGATAAAGAACTTAATTTCTCTGATCTGTAGTTTACTTAGGTATAAAACTGGGTTGATAATAATATCTACTTCCCAGGATTATTGTGAGGATTACATGAAATAATGTGTATAGATGTCCAGCACAGTAATACAGATAGCACACATATCAGTGAATGTTAGCTTTTTTCCCTAGCTGGGGGAGAATCAATATATAATAGGAAGTAAGGGGGGGGATCTTGATCCTGGCTGCCTGGGTTCAAATCCTCACTCCACTGTATACAGGTTTCATGACTTCTCACACTTATCAACATCTCTATGCCTCAAGTTCCCTCATTTCTAAAATGGGAATAATAATAATCCCTACCTCCTGAAGTTATTATTAAAATTTAATGAATTAATGATTATCAAATACTGAGTTTTATGCATTTTTTTAAGTAAGCTTAAAAATAATTGGTCCAGATATTCCCTCATCTCAATTTGGTCCAAACTCCCTCCACTGTGTCCCACGGTGGCCCATGTAATTTCTATGGTGCTCTTCTTAGGACTGTAGGGAAATGCCTTCCTGTGTGGGACAACACACAATCGTGTCAACCAGAGGTGCCTCAGAGACAAATTGGCCTTTGAAGACAAGCAAAGTAGCTTGGGGCCATGCATCCTGCATTTTAGGTTCATATCAGCTGCTGAATTCTGGAGGGTCTGACTATTCTACTCGTTCTTATCCAGGAATCTTCATTTTTCTTTAGGTCCTGACTCTAGTATAGAGTCACTGGACTGAAGTAGGTCTCTAATAGGGCAAGCCTGGGACATTATGAGTGCTTTCCCAATTCTCTGTTTTTATGTTTCACTCAATAAATCCTATGTGTATATGTACCATGGTGCTAGAATCTCTACTATCTTTGCATAATGATGTTGTCATGATTTGTCTTATTTAATTGATATGTATTATTTTCCCACCTACCTGGACAATTCCTCAGGACTATATGACTTTGTGACCTCAAAGCCTATCACAATACTTAACCTCTCACAGATGCTCAGGGTGTTTGTGTCTTTGTTTAAGGTTGATAAAACTGGTTAGGATTAGATTTTATTGTAAGCATCAAAATTTGATTACAAGTATCAGAATACCACAAAATAATTATGCCTTAACCAAGATGATGCCTTTCCATCTTACCCTCAAAGATGTAATACGGAGTTGATGTGATGGTCCACAGTGCCAGGGATGGTAGTTCTTTCCTCTAACTGCTCTGACATACATGGCTTCAGATCCAAGATCATCCCATGACCTAAGAAACTAATGGAGCTCCAGCCATCAAGCTTCCAGCACTGGCAACAGAGACACAAAAGAGAGAAACCCTCCTACCAGAAAATATTTTGGTGGTTGAATGCCAGGCACATCTTTCTAGCATTCCATTTGCCAATGGACCACACAAAGCTTCTGTGAGGAAACCTTTGTTCTGAGTGGTGAGAAGGTCTGCTAAAAGTCACAATTTGATGATGAAAGGAGAATGAGAGAATGAACCATGGTGATGGCCAACAAGCTTTGCCCTAACTGATATCTTTTTAACTCCAGTTGTAGGTTCTTTCCATGTCCCTTACTTTTTGATTTTTTCCTCAAATAATGGGATCAATTTGATTTCTGTCATAAAAATATCTAAAGAAGCTTATATAGTAATGACCATGGACAATTTATGTTTCATTTTCAACATAATACCTTGACCACTGGGCTGTTTGCTACATAGAGTTATTAGAAAAAGCAGGATAAAAATCTAGTACTTGTCAATGTGTGCTATGAATCAGCTACCCGGAGATGCCTATTTTAAGCAGCTTTTAGAAGTTACATGTAAGATTAAAGAAATATATCCAGGCTGGAGAGATTAAATAATGGGCCATAGCCACATGTCTGTCAAGGAGCATTGCTGGCACTGTAACTTCAACATCCATTTAGTAAGTAAGCCCCGTGCAATATTCCATAAAAAAAATCAACCATTGAAATGCTCTGTAAATCATGTAGGCATGGTTTTGCATCATCCACATTTTCGTGATCTGATATGTGTTCATTGTTGTTAATGGTGATTTTAACTATTCTCTGTATAACATAGCATAATATGGAAACCTGGAATGGTAATATATGGTCTTTGAGCATGGTGGCATAAAAAAATCAACTCCGACTTTCTCACTGTTTTGTTGTTTTTATCATTATAACTTGCTTTGTTATAAGCTTGTGTCCTATATATTGCTTAGTGAATTGTAGGCATTCTTTCCCTCTCTCCTGGTTTCTTGTCCCTGGGTAGGATGAACCAGGACAGGACTGTGAGCTTCTAGTGTGTGTAGAAGGTCAAGAACATTCCAGAAAGTAAGGAAACCAAATTCCACAGCTGCTAGTCCCTCAGGGCCTGCTCAACCAAAGACCCTTCTCAAAACTTCTCCTTGCATCATACTTGTGTTTCCTATGTACATATTAAATAAAACAATGCAAAATAAAAAAGTATACATGGGCGACTGGGGATGGGAGTTTCAAAATAAAAGGGTACAAAGTATGCCAGTCTATGTTAGTATGTCCTCCCCGGCAGTAGGAAATAAAATATGGAAGACAATTTCTGGAATCACTGCTCAACTCAGTCCCCTCCCTTCAGAACTGCTCCTCACACCTCGACCCATGCTCTGGATGTGACAACAGTGTTGGTACATAGGATCCCTTGTCCCTGGCCACAGGTAAGTGAACTAGTGCAGAGGGTGTGGGGGTCTCTCCTGACTAAAGCTAGGCCAGTCAGACTACTTCTTTGTAATTGGGGTTGAGAGGCTGTCAGTCATTTTCTTTCCATATGTGAAGAGAAGAATAAAGTTGGACTGTAGAGAGTCGAAGTGAAGCACATCTGCTAAGAGGAACAAAAATATGAGATGGAGAGTTGGAGTGCCCTGGATCCCCCAAGGCTTTTCGCTTCCTGCTTCCCTCATTTCTTTCCTCCTTGCTTGCATTGGCTCAATTTGATTTCTGTTATTAAATGTAACCCAAAGAACCTTAACTAATTCAGAAGGGAAACAGAATATTAAGAGAGACAAAGTAGGAGAAGAATTTCTAAATCAGTCTGCTACTGCACAGAAATGAGGTGGAAAAACCAAAGACCCCCAGAGATCCAAAGCAGCCCTCATGTACCCATCCCAATTTTGAGTGGAGAATAGTTACCTCACTTTTCGAGTCACTCATAACAGTATTTGATCACAAAAGTCTCTTCTATAATGGTGTTCCAGGATATGTGCCCAGTAAAATATTTGAAACTGAACTGTGTACAAACTTTACAGAGTCTCACCATTCACACAGTAATGGAAACAACAGGACCCCTGCATGTGTCTTTGAACAGTGAAATCTCCTAGAAGCTATAAAGGCTGAAACCAAAGATTCTTGGAATATAATGCATGAAGACGATCTGTCTTGGCACACTGCCACAAGCCTTCGATCACCTGTGAACTAAATTTTTTCCATATGTTTTTCATTCATTTACATTTAAGATAAAAATTATTGGCTCTGAGCACCGTTTGATGAGTGGTGATTCAGTGACTCTTTTCATGGTGATCTCAGCTCACTCATGATGTATATCATCCATACAATGTTCCAAGAAAGTGGAATCTCATGAAACTGTCTAAAGTCATCACTTGGTAATAATAGACTTAGGCAATTTCTTTCTTTCTTTTTTTTTCCAGCAAAGAAGTTTGAAATAGGATCAATATCTATTTCTGTGGCTCTGTTTTTGAATTCATTTCTTTTGAGTTAATTTGCTTAAAAACTAATCTTCTAATTTTAGCACAAAGATCCATTGTTTAGTTTTTGGAAATCATATATATATGTGTGTGTGTGTGTATATATATATATATATATATATATATATATATGAAATATAATACAAAGACTTGTATGACATATATATCAATTGCTTCTGAGAATCATAGAGGAACAATGACACAATTTAAATCTCTCAAGCTAATTTTGACGCGTCTTACCTCAGTACTTATTTTAGAAAAAAGAGTGATTTGATTTATTTTTCATTATGAGAAACATTGAAAAACTATTTTAATATGGTCACATTTATGCTACACTGAGCCGCTTGACACGCAATTACTTCAATTCTTCTGACATTGCTGTATGTATCATATTAACATTCAAAATAAAAGCATAAAGCAAACTAAAAAAAGCAGCCACTAATGTAAAATATTTGAGCCATTCACCTTAATATCTGCCTGCCCATGTCCTCTCCTTGATGAAATGTAATTTCTCTCTTACATGCTGCGAGGCTGTGTCTATCTACCTCATGCCCCAAATCATCTTTTTGATGAAACAGTCCAAAATCAATGAAAAATATCCATTTACCAAGTTTTATAGTGACATATAGCCCTGGTTTTTTTTTTCTTGATTGGGATTTCATATAGGGATTTTGGCTAGATATAAAGATAAAATAGATATGGTCTTGGAGAAACTATTTTCATCATTTAAGAAAAAAATATATATTCTTGAGCCTTCACTGAAACTGTCCCACTTGGGTTTTTAGAATGACAAAAGGCATATTTTTACCTCATTTGCCTGTGAAAATATGCCTTCTTGAGAGCATGGAAAACCTATATTATTTGAAGTGCAACTTGATAAGTGTTTCATTTTTTATGAACCCCAGGAAAAGAAATTTATTCCATTTTTACAAATAGTAAAGATTTTTTTTTATTCCTAGAACCATCTCTATTCAACAGAAATTGGTATCATATACTGAATATTTCCTATATAGATGGAAAATTATTCATAAAAGACAGCAGAATACATTTTTCCTTATGACAATTATTAGAGCTAACAGTGAGATTTTATTAAGTGCTGAGTGTTTTGCAAATATTATCTCATTTAATCTTTTCATAATTCTAAATGCCCAATTACTAGCCCTGTTTTACAAATGAGAAAATGAAATTGTAAAGAGTTTAAATAATCTGCCCGTAGCTGTATAGCTAGCAAAAGGAAGAGCTAAAACTCAAAACCAAGTCTCATCAAATCCTAAAAGCTCAAGGTCATAATTGTCTGAAGCTACATCCATTATGAGTTTTAAAAAAACGCCATTAAGGAAAAGAGATGCCAGGATGCCAGGCATGGCCCTGCCACTTACTTATAAAGTGGGTTTGAGAAAGGCACCTACTTCTGCATATGCATATTTTTTATTTCTATAACACAGGGATAATAATACCTTCCGTGCCTGAGAGGGTCAGAGGAGACAATTTTTGTAAAAGTACTCTGGATCTGCCAAGTGCTCTTCACAGGTAAAACAGAACTATTGAGCTCATCTACATGGACAATCTTAGACTTTCGCTGCATGTTCGCTGCTTAAGGTCACAGATGAGAACCTGCGCCCTCTGGGCAGCAGGGCTGTGCATTCTTTTTGAGTGAGGAGTGATTGCAACTGATTGCCCCAGCTTTTCAAGCCATCTGTAGAAACAGAAAATATTGTTGTGCTTTATCTAAGGAAACAAGATACTGTTTCAGAGCATTCACATTCTCATCAATTTCTCTTGAAAAACATATAATTACACAATGGCTGTATCTGAATCCTGAGAGTAAAGAGTGAAAGACAGAATTGCAGAAAGCTGTAAGATGTGATGAGTACGGTGGAAGATGTGGATTTGCATCCATTTCCTTTCCGGAAATGATGGTTTCATTTTCTGTAAGAGAAATGGTAATGATAGTGTATATAAGAAAAATAGACTGTTCTCTGGGACATCTTGAGGAATGTTTTTGTTCTGAATAAAAAGTGGTTTCAGAACTAATCACAGATCCTGATTTTTTTACAACTTTAATGTTAAGAAAAATTTATTAGATTAGCTAATTTTGATATTTTTTTCTCTCTCTGTGTAAATGTGTCTACATACACTCATTTGAGAGAAGGCACAGCTTTGCTATTTGTTGTATTTAATTTTTTTTCTTTTTGCTTAGCCTGTAATAATTTTATGGATTTATGGAATAGTGTTATATTTTAGTAACTATATTATGGAAAATAATCAAATTAGAATGGTCAACATTCCCATCTTAGCATTTGTATTTGAATAGTCACCTTTCAATGAGCACTTGCTATATACCAGTTAAGGACATGCTTTTCTGTTATCCTCTTTAATCCTTCCAACAATGCTATTGGGTTAACTACCAGATCAAAGGCAAAGGCTTAGGAGATGTCAGTATTCTGCACTCACTACCTCTTAGAGTAACTGTAATCGAGAGTGTATCATGTGCCTAACATTTACCATACTTTACCCCCAGTCCTCACAAGAACACTGTAGTGCTACTGACATTGTTTTTGTTCTCCCATTGCAGAAACTGATTCTCTGAAGACTTGCAAAAATGCACCGTAAATCATACAACTACTAAGTCACACAGCTAAGAATCCATGCTACACTGGGCCAACATCAAAACCCAAATCTACACATTGTAGTATAGCTTACGTATGGTCAATAAATGCCTTGGTTGTTGGCAAAACTTAGCTCCTTGAAGCCACACTCCCAAGAGGCCACAGCAGTTCCCTGCCATGTCCTTCCCTCAAAATTGAGATCTGCCTCTCTAAGCCAGCATGAGAATGTCCGGTGTGTTAAAAGAGTCTTATAATATAATACAGTCAAGTAAATGACATACCCTCAACTTTGGCACTTAACAACATTATCAAAGTGTAACATCTCCTCACCTTTGTCAAGTTCTTTTGCATAGAAGCAAGATACAGTTTCTGCTGCTCTCAAGGGGAGGAGATTATACAAGGATGTGACTCACTGAGCATTGCTTTAGGGTATATCTGCCACAGCAAGTACACCAAATAATTCTGCCCAGATAGACTTATCATATAATAATCTACTCATTTAACATTCATATAGTAATCATATCATACTCTTTATTGTTCTATTTTGTATTATTATGTAAATAATACAAAAAGTTGAGAGCTCCAAAGAGAAAATTTTATAATGTTATACCAAAGTTATGTGATCACCATACTTTATCTTAATATACTCATGGTTACTCTTTCCCCATAAAAGTAGTTCTCGAACATCGTTTTGTACATAAAACTTTTCACAAGCATCACTAATGAATAAAGTATTCTATTCTCTCAGTGATAAAAATTCATACTTCAATTGACTGATGTAATTTTTCATGTAAAATGCAAATTTTCTTTAAATCATATATATAATGCTTGCCTGTATTTGAAGGTGAATGGTGAATGTTAGCAATGAATTTAAATGATGTATCTTATTCCTATTAACATAGCTACAGTGATTATTTTTTACAGGAACTATGTAATCTCCTAAACATAGATCGTATGTAATTCCAGGGATGGCAGATGCACTGCTGAAGAAGGCATGAGGCCATTCTGCTTCCAAAACGCTGAGTTTGAAGTTGGAGCCAACACCAGAGTTAAATCTTTCTTCAGTGCTGTTTCTGCTGGCTTTTCACTCAGTGTCTTTAGAATTGCTGTGGGGTTTTTCTACTATTCTAACACATTTTTCATTCTTATTTTCATTTGCTTGTGTCTTTGATCATTTTCTTTCAATTTATTTCACCAAGATTTGTCTATTAATTTTATTTTAAAATTACCTTTGGATCTTGTTAAACTTCTCTGTGCATGTTTCTTTTTCTGTTAAAGTGAAAATAATAATAGCATCAATCCCATAAGGTTGTTTTAACACTTAAACAAAATAACATACCTAAAGCATTTAAATTAGGAGTTACATGATACATAGCAAGTGTTGTGTGTTGTTGATATCGGCACTACCACCATCATGATTAATTCTAGCTCTATAATCATCTTTAATTCTACTTCTTTAAAACTTGCTTTCTATTTTGATTTCTTTCTATAGTTATTATTTTGTTTCTTCTACTATCTTGGCTTTTTAAAAAACTTTTTCCAGTGTTCTGGGGGTTTTTTAGTTGTCAATGAACATTTATTTATTTGTGGTGCTGAGACTCAAACCCAGTGCCTCACACATGCTAGGCAAGCACTCTGCCACTGAGCCATGACCCCAGTTGATGTACTATTTTGGGGTTCATTCTCTACTTCATTTTCTAACCTGTTAAGTTGAATCTTTATATCTTGAATGTTCACTGTGTCTTCTTTTTGAATATGATCATTTAAAACTATAAAATTTTCTATAACTAGCACAAATTCTGACACATCGCAATTTCATATTTCAGACTTGTGTTTCAGATTTTAAATAATATTAATTCTCTAAACTGTTATTTATAAATCTTATTTCTTTCTTAACAGGTCCACTATCTTAAGCAATAATATTGATTACTACTTGAGTTTACTTTGATCACAGGAAATTGTTTTTGTGATATCTCTTTATTTATTCTTTCTTTACAGAGTGGAATATGCTTAATTTTATAAATGACCTAAACAGAAGATTAGATATTCTTCAGTTGTCTTCATTCAATAAAGCTAACCCACACATACATGCACACACATCAGTGAATTAATATCATAAAAGTTTCTTTCCTACTCATTTGGAAGCTATAGAAGATATTAGTAGCCACTTCAAGCAGTGATAAAGAATTCAGGCTCCTTCCAACTTGTAGCTCCTCTATTTTAAAAATGGGGGCTCTGCAGGTCATCCTATAGGTTATCTCAATTTTGCATAGCTACAAGGGAAAAAGGAGATCTTCTTATTCACATGGTCACAGATGGCTGCAAGAGAAGCTGAGGAGTGCAGTCTAACTCAGTGAAAGGTAGGAGACACAATGGATTTTGTTGATTAGCTACAAAACTACCTCAGTTCTGATTTTTTTGAACCACATCAATTAAGGATTTTTTAAACACAGAATTCCAGATAATGTTTATTTAGATTTCTCACCATATTTAATAATATCTTTGCTCATTAGCTTCTTAATCTGGGGCTTTTTGTGTTAGCCAGAACCAGCAGGTTATGCTGAGGTAATAAATTAATGGGAAATCTCAAAAAAATTATTTATTCTTCATACCACATGTCAAAGGAGGTTGAGTGGGGCTGCTTCTCTGGGCAGTGAGGAACTCAGGCTGATGAAGCCTCACCTTACTATGATGTTTCCCTGGAGTTCCACGTGCCACTGGCCCACATGTCCCCTTCACCAGTCATTATCAGAATGCATGGCATGGGCTCCCTCTGACCAATGTCACCTTCCCATGTAGATAGGCTGGTGAACAACACTCTTGGTCATACTTTCCTTCTGGTTTCATTGTCTTCCCTCCTTTGGAAATTTTTTCCTATAAACTTATTTTGGTTGTAAACACTCATTTTTTGTTTCTCTGAATATATTCTTAAGTATATTCATTAAATATAGTTTTGTTATATTCTTAATTACATGTAAGTTATTATTTTCTCTTAATATTTTGAAAATATTTCATTATCTTCTGTTTCCATTGGTCTCTTGAAATTAGAAGACATTTTACTTCTTTTTGGGTTTTTTGGCAACTTTTAAGTTTACAAATCCTTACCATAATATTCAATACATGGTATGTACATCTTGTCAATTATGCCTGAAACTCAATGGCCCTTTTTGAAATTTTATTTTTTCTTCAGTTCACTGAACTGGTATTCTCTTATTTCTTTGTTCATTATTTCTCATCTGATTTATTTTGTCTCCTAGTAATTATATTATTCATAAATTAGATATTCCAGCTCTCTCTTCCATATCTCATATTATTTGGCTCATATTTTCCATTCTTTATAAATTTGTTCTGCATTTATGCTTATTTCTTCAATTTGCTCTTCCATTACTCTAAATAACAATTTCCTCCTTTCTCCAAAATTCACATGCAGAAATCTTAATCCCCAAAGTGATTATATTTGGGGACAGGGACCTTTTGGAGATGATTAGGTTTAGATCTTAGATGAGACCATGAGGGTAGAGCCCTGATGATGGGTTCCGTGTTCTCTTAGGAAGAGGAAGAAACACCAGAGTGCACTTTCTCCACCCACTTCATAGGAGGACATAGGGAGCAGCCTATTCATAGGCTAGAAAGAAAGCCCTCACCAGAAACAGACCATGTTGCCATTCTGTCTCAGACTTTCAGCCTCCAGAAGTTGTCAGAGTGTCAATATCTGTTGTTCAAGTCACCCAATATTTTGCTCTCACAACCTACTATGCTAATATACCTGTTATCTTTCTTCAAACTTGTCATGTTGTTTTTCAACTTCTTCTCTATAAGAGCAACTCATCATGCTTTTCTGAGCATAAAAGTTTTAGAGAGTGCTTTTTAGCTTCCTGGTATAAAATCTGAGTGCAAGCTACTGGGCTGCATCCATTTCTCCATTTTTGTCCTTATTTCAATGGTCAGATCTTCTTTACATGTTCTAAATCCAAATACCTTCCATATTTGTTATTCTTTTTTATTATCTTTATTTTTTCCTTACATATTCATTTTATTGACATAAATACTCTGACAAGAGGGACAAATAACCAATTGTGATTTACACTGGACTCCAAAGACCAAGTCTAATGTTTATATTGATTGATGTTTTCTCTATAGCCATTGAGTAATTATAAGCTGGAACATATAATAATGATTAAGGCATAAAAAATGTGATAAAGAAACGTGCACAGTTCAACTCTTAGTATTCCTCCCTGCCCATTTTTTTCATGAATTCTTCTTGCTTGAATGCCTGCAATTCCAATCTTTAGCACAGAGCCTGGGACATACAAGCACTCAGTGAGTATGGTTGAATGATTGACGTATGTCAGATTAGAGATTTGGTTTATGGTTCAGTCCTTATAGATTGTAATTATTTATTTAAAAATGTAGCAATCATAAAAAACTATGCTAATCTTTAGAAATATTATTTGTTTATTATCAGTAAATAAGTATAGAATTACTAGGAAGAGCAACAAAAATGCAGATTATTCTGATGTCAAAAATAAAAATAAAAATCCCAGGAATTAGTTAGAAACAAACCTGAAAGAATAGAACTCAGAAGGAAAGGAATATAATACAAAGGAAACTACAGCAATACTGTATTAGAATACTTTCCCCCTCTATGCAAAATGTCTGCCTATGCAGCTACTTGCTTTTAACAAAACCAAATCAATCAAAGTGTGTCCAAGATAGTGCAACTCAATATGGTTTACAGATCCTTACCATAATATGCAATATGTATATGCATCTTGTTAATTATGCCTGAAACTCAATGATCCTTTCCAATATGGTTTCCTCTAGTTTGAGATACTGCTTTAACGTGATCAGTCTCTTACTTTTCTCTTACTGTGAAACCAAAATACCACTTTAAGAGAAGCATACAGGCCCAGAGTTGTTTCTGGGTAAAGGCTTTTACTTTTTCTGACTCATGAGTACTACTGGGCAAGTTCTATTTAATTATCCCTGATTGCAAACAACTTGATTTCATGTATAGAAAAACCTAAAGACTAAACTGAAAAACTGTTAGCATAAACAAATTCAGTAAAGTCGCAGGATACAAAATCAACACACTGAATACATTTTTTAAAAACACAAAGGTAGAATATGGGAATGTTGGAAAATCCATCCTGTTTGTATTTATAAGAGGCTTCAAATATACTTAAGTTTTGTAACGTGGCTTATGAGTAAACCTTGATGATGCCCTCTGGCGTACAGGCTACATGGGTGGCACAGTATGACAAATACAATATTTACCCTTGGTATCTTTCCATACTGTGCAGATGATTTTCATTGGCTGAATTTCTACTGAACAGAGTGATTTCTAGAGTAAACTGCATTGTTTTACAACTACTCCCTGCATGCTCAAAAAGGGCTCAAAAGCTTAAAATAAGATTATTTTAAATGCTATTTTGATGGCATAATTGTATGAGGTTGAGACAAAACCTCCCTCTCTCACATTTGTGTGTGCGCGTGCATGTGTGTGGTAATGCATTGGGGAAATGTGCACTAGAATCATCCCATGACCTTTGTCACACTTGGAGTGATGGGTGCTTTAAAGTATGAAGAATCTGAAGTTGATGGAATAGTCTAATTAATCTGATAAGATAGACAAGTCACTGCCTGGAAATGAACATGATCAAATACATCTGAAACATGGAGGCTAACCCAGAGAATTCTAGAACAGAAGAAATGGCAGACTAAGGATACCAGGAATTGTTATATGTGGAGTTGGAAACATTCAACTCACTCTAAGGCAGAAGAAATAAATATAGTATTTTTGTGGTGTTATTAGGGAAAATATGGTGCCTGGATTTTTAAAAACAAAACAAACCGAATATGATAATAATAATAATAATAATTAAAGCATATTGAATACTTACTCACAAGCCCAGCCAGCACTGTGGTGAGGACTCTACAGTGGGGCATTTAGTTAGATCAAAGGCTTAATGAGGCAGAATCTATATTATTTCTATTTTAAAGAGTAGGAAGCTGAGGCTCAGAAGATTAAATAACTTACCCAAGTAGATACAGAAATAATGGAGCTGAGGTTTGAACCCATAATTCTGGCCCCAACCTATTTAAATCTTTTGTCTCCGTAATATACTTGTATAAGATCTAAATATCTGCCTATTCTATATTGAATTGTCTTCTGATGTTGTCTACAAAGAGCAGTACTTCTGAATCTAGAACAAAAAAAAAACCCTGCCTTTTCATTTTGGCTTAACTATGGGTTATAAAATTTTAATTACCTTTTGTTTAGAAAGTGCTATAGAACCTGAACTTGTAATCAGTGCTGGAAGTAGGCACACCAAGGGGTTGTTGATTTCCCTAGTGAATTTGAGTATCATTTATGGAAATGTAATTACAGTGGAATCCTGTTATAACGATCAATTTGGGCAACCCCCATTTGATCATTACATCCAAATGATCACCACATACAGACCATAAAACAGTGAGCCTCTCAAACCAGACAGGCTCAACAGTAAAATATCCATCTTGCAAAAACAGTATTATTACCACTAAGTACTTCAGAACCAGCACAGGTCAGTCAAATTATTGGCTCTAATTAGCCCTTCTAAAGGCTATAACATTCTTCAGCTAAATCATAATGGCTTATATGAAAGGCTTGAAATTCAACTAAGTCAACAAGTATTTATTATGTACCTGCTGTGTACTCCAAATGGGGCCAGTCACTGAGGAGAATGTAAAATAAATGGGAGTTTCTTTGTGAAACTCACTATCCACTTAGAGAAATAAGCTGTATAAACTCCTCAAATAATCCTGCCAAAGATGAGTGGGTACCCACTGACCCCCATAGTACAATATCAGTTGGTTTTAGAGGTGAAAACTTTAGCATCAGTGGAAAGGAAAGTTTGTAGAATAATCTTTTGTCACAAAAATGACTGCAAAAGAAAATGGACTAGGAAATGAAAGTAAATAGTTCCTACTGCAAAGGCAGCACCTTAAGCGAGATACAGCAAAGGGGTTCATCTCGCATTCCAATTCCAGTGAATTGCCACCCACGTCAGAGAGAGCAATGAGATTTTATCTCTCATATCAATATCAATGGATTGTTAATGAATGGCTGAAAAGGATCCCTAGTCCAAATTTAGACATGTGGGAATGAGTGGTATTGCTGATTAGTAATTCTGGGCATGGGGATTATAGGTAGAAGCCACAGGTAAAATACTGAGCATTGACCTCTCCTGGACTTCTTTCCATACGACACTATTTTCGAGTTACCTAGATTGGTATGACTATTGTCAAACCACACTCCTCACCTCACAGCACAAGAAATGCATTATAGCACAGTGCATTGCCCAAAGGAGGCTTCCCTTACCTGCCTTCTCCACCTTCTTTTCCTTCTGACTTTCTCAGGGCCTCACACTTTCACCATGACCCAAATTGCTACTATGTTCACATCAGTCATCCCCACGTGAACACTCTTGCCTCCATACTCAACCAGATAACATAATGACCCAATTGAACATCACTCTAACACCATGTTCTAAACCCCTGATGGGCAATATTTATCTCAAAGTCTGTTCGAGCCAGTACACATCTAGAGACAAGCAGAACACCTCACCAATCTGAGCAGGCAGGTACATTCTCTTTTCTCTGACGTCTAGGAAGCCACAATTTACACAAGCAGTGGTATCTGTCTACTTAAACTGCTATCTCACCCTGTAACTACATGTTTCTAAACATATATCTATTCCTCAGGGTAGAAGGCAGTTCCCTTGTATTTTGATTGTTTCCAATACACTACTTACTTTCCTTTTCTGTCAGAATCCATTCCAGAATCTTCACTGCCAATTCTCCAATATAGTATATTCTCGTTCTTTAGTGTCAGTTCATGTATATCATGTTTTTTTATTACAAAAGATATAGATCTTTAGGCTGTCCCTGACCTCTCAATCTTTGTATAACCATTACACTTTGAAATGTACTAATATGACATCAGAACAGAATATTATGATGACATCTTTTCAATTCTACCTTTCTCCCATAAGCCTGGGAAATGTCTTTCATTTCTGGGTCCTTATCACTTGGCAAGATGCCAGGCACATAGTAATTTTCCCAGGAAAGTTTTCTTGAGCTCTTTGGGGCATTTTAAGAAGGAAACATAACCACATTTCTTGGACTTCATTGTTTCTGTTTTACCACATATCATAAAGAAAAGAAATATGGTGCAGAGAAAAATAAATCTTATGTATTAAACTAATGCAGCCTATTGAGAATGCTTGTCTTAGGGAGCCAAACATTGATATTCAACCTGTGCAGCAGTAATCTCCATTATAACCATGATCAGTGATGACAGGTCCCACATAGCTCCTGATAAGGATACAACCACAGATGAGTGCAAATTACATACTGATCGGCAACAGGTTGGTGGTGATGATCACATTGATCCTGTCAACTCTTGCGGTTATTAAGGTCTCCTGGTCATAGTCCTAGTGCTTTCAGCATTTGGGGGCACTTCCACCCGGACCCACATCTCTGTAAGGTGAGAAGAAAGAAAGGCAGGATTTTAAATGAAGAAATAACTTGTTAAAATTCAAGAGGAGGGAGACAGCCATTTTTTAAAATAAAGAGTCATTGAAAAAGAGATCAGTAAATTTCAGACAGACAAGAAAACAGGGAAGGTTAAGATTACAGCAGTGAAAATAAATAAGTGTATCATCTTGGCAGGGCTGTAGGCTGGAAGGGACAGCCCAGACAGCCTGCATGGAAACCAGCATTTTAAAAAGTGCATTTTGTAATTGCATTCCTTCTCTTAGAAAGTTTAAGACAGAAAAAAGAGACAAGAAGATTGGGATCAGGTGAAACTAGTACTTCCTCCAACAATAACAGCAACCACAATAAACTAACACATCCTGCTGCAGCTGCATCTTTGCATTTGACTTTTCATATATCCTTTTCAAAAGACAGAATTCTTTTTCATATTTTACAGATCCAGAAATGTGAATAACTTTCTGGGGTTTCTCTTATCTTGTACTTTTTTCTTTCTTTCTTTCTTTCTTTCTTTCTTTCTTTCTTTCTTTCTTTTTTTTTTTTTTTTTTTTTGGCACTGGGGGTTGAATTCCAGGGTGCTTAACCACTTAGCCCCATTCCCAGCTCTTTTTATTTTGAAACAGAATCTTGCTAAGTTGTTTAGGATTTCACTAAATTGCTGAGCTTGACCTTGAACTTGTGATCCTCCTGCTTTCACTTCCCAAGTCACTGGGATCATAGGCATGTGCCACTACACCCAGCATTGTTTTTGCTAATTTTCTATTAGAGTGGTTAGACCTGAGGGCTGGGGTGCATCCTGCTTGCATGACTATGTGTATCCTCAAAAATCAAAGGAGCACCAATGTGTGAGCAGGGTTAGAAAGTGAGCTGACTTTGAGCTCAGCCTCAAGAGGGCAGAATAAAGTCTCTGGCAGCTTCTCCACCATCCCGTGCTCTCCACAGAGGGAGAGGAACAGGCTCAGGACAGACACCAAGAGTAAGGACCAGGAGTTTGGTTGAAGTGCCTTCTTTGTATTTGTCAACAATCTAGAAGAGCGGTTGAAGATTGTCTTCTCTATTAAGCACATGGAAAATACTAGATCTTCACATAATTTCCACCATTAGGGACAAGTTATTGGATTTCCCAAATTGAACAGTCCTATAAACAGGAACCACAGACTGCTAGATTAGTAGAAGCTGAAAGGATCAAGTGTCAGGAAAAGCACTTTAGGGGTGTGGGCATGATGAAAGTGGGGGTGATGGAGGGACTCCTTGAGGACAAGTTTTCTGTCCACTATAAACTGCCTGGCTGCTGCATGCATGAAGCAGGTGAAATGACACATGTCATGGGAGTCACAGATCTTCCACAACCTGTGATTCTGGACAATTTTTGAACTTCTGAGTGATAAAATGGGCCAAATATACTTTCCTTTTAGAGTTCTGAGGACTTAAAAAGACAATATATAATTTGAGTTGCAAGGCATATATGGACCACTCCCAGTCCTATTTGCTTCCTTCTCTTAAAATTTCCCTCTTTTAGATAAAATTACATAGAAGTAATCTTTAATATATCCATGATCTTGGTACCCTAATCTCCTAAGTCAGGGGTTAATACATTCTGGGGAGGCAACAGTCTTCTCATGCTACCATTTGCAATAGAGAGCTTGATATTTTCAGTCACCCTTTGTAATGTATGTCATCCATGGTAGGTTGTTTATTTCCTTCTGCTGGCACGTATGAGTCTAAGAAGGTAAGAGCCCTGCATTTGTGGAAGCACTTGTGAGACGAAGGCCAGACAGGTGATTTCTTTGGGTGCCAGCCCCTCCTTGAGTGAACCAACTTAGCTTTAAGCAGTGTTATTATGTGCGTCATTTGGTGCCATTACTCTGCCCAAGATGAATATGAGATATCATCTTCATATTGTGAAATGCAGACACTGATGGATGACAAAGACTCATTCAATTACAATTAGGACAAAACAAACAGCCTTTGAAATGGAGCTCATAGTGGAAAGGGAGGGGGGAGAAATTCCTGTCCTGTTGTACTGATAGGTTTCCTTTTCTAAATGAGCATAGCAGCAGACAGGTTATACAGAAATGCCTCTGGCAGTAGAGATGACAGTGACATTAGCAGCATTTGGGAAAGAAAACAAATTGGCATCATCAAAGTACAGCATGCACCTTGTAAATTTATTTCTTTATTATTTCTTTTACAGCTTGTGTAGCATACATATGTATCCATAATAGCTGTGGAGTGCACTAATAGTGCAGCACAGAATATTCAAGAACCGCATATAGTTATATAGTTCAGAGCACTAATCATGGCATTAAGTATTGCCTTTAAATAGAGTTTGGGATAAGGAGAACCAATATAAAGAAGATAATCATATGAGGCTGGGAGTGACTCAGACCTGAACTCACATTCTGCTTCAATTTCATGGTAGCCATGACTCTTTCCCAGGGTTCAATTTCCTTATTAGAAAACAAAAAATATGAGTACTATTGTGCAAGGCAATTGCCCTTACACAACTCTAATGAATGTAGGCAACTAGCTTTCTTCTGATTTACTCCTACTCTCTTCATAGATTGGGACAGAATGCCGTATGTTCTCCCTACATCCACCAAGGAATTAAGTGCACCTTCATTTCAGAAGTTTGCCTTGACTGCTCTGACATAGATGTCTATTGATTTTGCTGTTCCCTACCAGCTATGGAAGTTTTTGAGAGAAGGATCTTATAAATATTTTCTAAAAAGATAAATCAGTGCCAAATAACCTTAATTAAACAGTCAAAAGTTAGACTTCTGCAGCTCCTTACTAAACATTACCAACTCTCTGATGTTCAGTTACAAGAGATAATCTGAAATAATTTCTTCTAAATTATTTCTCCAGTGAGCCATCAGGGAAAAACAGTTACCAGCATGACTCTAGGTAACCTTCATGCTTAATTCACCCTCAGATTGATGGGCCTAATATGAAATAGGTTTTCATGTTTATTTGGAATATATAAGAAATATTGGGATCCTGAAGTAAAAGGCCTGAACATTTTCATGAATAACTACATTTTCTGCAAAATGATGTACATATAGATATCCTAATATGTATATATAAACTATCTATATATAGCCAAGTAGTTTATTAAGACTAGAAAACAACAAAAAATTTCATTTTAAAGTTTTTCTCCATAAGTATATGGAAAAAATGTCCCATAAATATTAAATATAAGAAATAATCCAAATAGAGGTACATCCTCTTAGGGAATGAAGAAGTAAACCAGATGGCCCTTGGCAAATTTTACTTGGGCCTAAAGGCAGAGATTATGTATACTGTATGGAAAAATTTCAAGCTGCCAAGAATAAAGATTTATGTACACATAGATAATATACATTCATATTTTAAATGTTAATCTATGTGGCTGCATTTGCACTTAATATATTTGCATATATGTTGATGCACACATACACATACATACATATATCGGGGTCCTATAATTTGTGGCCATGGAGTTATTATCTCCAAGAGATTATTATGGGGTTCATTCACTCAACAACACAAATCTCTTAGCCAATACATTAAAGTACAGAAGTGTTAAACATTGGAAATGGAGATGCTTTCTTTCAAAGAAATAACATTACATTATTTCTTAATTTAGATTCTTTTCAAAGAGTGTATCAAAAAGGTATTTTAGAAAACCAAGCAAGTGAAGGACCAAAAAAAGGAAAAGAAAAGAAAGAAAGAGGGAAAAAAAGGCCATAACAAAAATTTTGGATGAAAAATACCAGTCAAATTAGTTTTCCTCTTCCAATGCTGCACCACATAGTGGTGTTTTGCCCCACACATCTAGCAGTTTTCTGCTCTAGGCAATCTGTCCCTGCGGACTGCCCTCTTTATGGCTTCTACATCAACCCCTGTTCCTGTAGAGTATTTGCTGTGCTGAGAATGAATGGCACTGATAACGTTTTGCATTCCATTTTCTTCCTCTTAGACTTGTGTTATTCAGATGCACTGAACCCATACAATGTTATGAGGTAAAAGCTACTCTCATGACCTGTAAAAATGAATGTCACTTTCTGAGGTATTGGGGAAAGTTTGAGCCCTGGGAGAATGGGCTGCCCTCCCTAACAGCAATCCATGTATCACTATGATGCTCAAAAAGAAACGATGCTCTCTCGTCTCGAAGAAGAATGGAGCATATGTGAAGCAGTCGTTTTACTCACAACAAGGTCAGAGAACAAAGCACTTGGAAGCCAAATGAAGAAATTGGGGCATGAAGATAATTATTTTAGAATATTTCTGAAAATATGTTAACCAGTCAAGACAGCATTTATTTTAAAGTGTGGCATTATAATTTTGCATGGGAATTTTTTATGAGCATTTTTTTTGTCACTTTCAGAGAGATCTATTATGATATGTAGTGCTGAAGGGAACATGTTGACGTGTCTGAGAGCTAAAACAAACGTGAAGAATGAAGCCGAAAATAACTGGCTGTGAAGAAAGCATTAAAAAGCACTGGGTGGCACTCCACATTGTACATCTAGAATTCAGAGATGGGTTAGGCGAGGGAAGAGCGCGGTGCTCGGAGAGAGCTTTTCTGAGATGGAATTAAGAAGGGCACATCATTTGCTATTGTAGACTAAGGTAATTGGTATCTACGTATCTCTGCTCCTCCATTGCCAATAGGGATGCACATGAAAAAGAGACAGCTGCACCTCTCTTTGCATAGTGCATCCCTGAAAAGCTCTGTGCAAATAAAATCCCATTATAAAACCAGAAATGATTCATCTTTTCTGATTGATCTTCAATAGGAATGGCTCTTAACATTTAACCTTTAAGATCCTTTGTCTGAGCCACATGGGGTTCAATTTCTTTTTCTATACTAGTGGTTCCTAAATATTAGTTCTTAATGAAGTGTTCACCAGGCTGTGGCGAAATAAGAAAGTGAAATAAAAATTTTGGAAGATCTTTTATTCAAATTAAATGGCTCTGTTTAATTCTGAGATTCTGCTTTTCCCTTCTGATGATGGTCAAAATATCTTTTCTCTTATGAAAGGATGCTAATAATAGATGTTCATTTTAATGTGTTGCTTCTATTTTTACTAGTTTGTGAACTCTTTAGATCATAGTGCACAATCATACAAACCATCAGAACCCAGCCTCCACCATAAGTTAATGCATTTTTCAACAAACAAATAACTACAGATCCTCCTTAATAAAGGAATCATGCCATGCTTCATCTTCACAAAAGAGGTGTTTTCTGACTCCTCTGGTTATGACAGTGGTATATTACGTAATAGAGGTATATTCCATATACCTCTTCCTTTCAACAAAGTCACATGATCAGGAGTATGAATAATAATAAAGTCTATACACTTCAAAAACAGTAATTTTACCATCTAGAATTTCATAGATTGCATTCATCAAAATTCTGAGTACAAGAAACAGATTTAAGAACTCTGGACCCTCTGAGATTGCTTACAAAGATTAAATGAGAAAATGCAAATAGAATACACAGTCATGGCTAAACCCCAAAGAGTTATCTAGTGGTGAAAAATGTTGATTATGTAATGCACCATACAGATTGCAAAAATAAAATTATAGTAGACTTTTAAAATTATGATGCATGATATATGACTATTTGCTGGGCCAAGTTTGCTCTGGATTGGCCTCCAGCTTAGCATGCTGGGTGCTTTTCTTCTTAGGCATGAATCCTAGCCAACACTGCCCCACCCCTGACCCTCACCACAGAAGGATCTCATTCAGTACTCTGCACTATAGTACATAATACCATGCATTTTAGTGGGAACGACAGGTAGTAATCAACCGCTGGCATGTATCACTGTAAATCATGACAAGCATGTGGCAGGAAGTGGGCATGTTGAACCAAAAGAACTGGTTTGGGTCAGTAACTTCTGAGGAAGCGACATTTGAACTCAGATTAATAGGACAATTAGAATTTAATAAAGTATTCCATGCAAGGGTAATGGCTGGGATCAGCAGCCAGGGGGAGGTAAGGTGGATTGAAGAAACTACAGGTCAGCATGGCTGTGGCATGTGAATTATAAGATAGAGAAGGATGTCAGGAAGAGAAGAAGAAAAGTGTTCCAGCAATGCGGTGGAATCCTTATCCACAAAAGGTGTGAATGCTTGAGTATTGACAAAAAATGATTTGAACTGTACAACCAAACTTAAAGGGAAGAAAGAAATTTCCAGAAGGTACAAAGAAGCAAAGGAAAGCTGTAGTGGTTAAAGCCATAAATATTGTGCAAGTATTAGGACCCACAAACCTGAATTAATCATTACTGACAAAAAATAACAAAAAGAATGAAAGTCAAAGAAATTGAAATAATGCCTCCCAGGAATAATTTGAGGAATTATAAATTAGGTATATTTAACATGACTGACAATATTTTTTAATAAAATAAAATTATAGAAAAACGAGGTTGTTTTTTAAAATGACTAATCAGTCTTTTGGAAAAAAAATCTATATGTATAAATAACTTCATGGAAATTAAAATATAGAGGAACATATACATATTTGAACACGTAATTAATAAAACTTTCCAGTCTTCAGAACAAGTGAGAAATAAATTCTTTTCTTTATAAATTACCCAGTTTGGGTATTCTGTTATAGCAACAAGAGCAGACTAAGTCACAAAAGATGGGTAACAATATTTCAGCATTGAAAATGATACATCTTCATATTGAAGAAACACACCAAATCATAAGGAAAAGTCACAGAAATAAAAACTCAGATATATTTTGCAAAAATACCAGAAGCTATGTATAGACTATGCTAAAAACTACTAGAGACAAAAAATAGTTAACTACCAAAGAGTGTCAGTCTGCTAGACTTCTCATCAGCAATAATAAATGTTGAAAGACCACTGGAGTAAATTAACTGTCACCCTAGTATTCTATAAAGCAGTCCTCAAATTTGAGAATAAAATAAAAGACATTTGCAAGAAAACAAAGGCTAGAATTTTCTACTGTCTTAGACCCTTACTGTAAAAACTATTAATCATAATCACTAGTTTGAAAAAGTACAAAAGAAGGTAGAAATAAATAGCCTAAGAAATGGAGCCTCTTTATTGATTAGAAGAATGACAATGACTGATTTGTTTAGTTTTTATCATGCTAAGTAGAACTAGTAATATTTAAAGGTAATTATGCAATAATCACTCTAAAATATCACAATCAAGTAGAAGAAAAATAGAAGGGCATTAAAGAATTTTGACTTGCCAAGCTAGAAGGCAAGCAAAGAAGGTGGAAATTGTGGAAAAAAAAAAAAAGAATAAAACAGAGAAAGTAAAAAATTAAGATGGCAGTAATAATTTAAAATGTCAGGAATCACAAAAATAGAAATGACTATCTAAAAAACAGGAATTCTATGTTTGAATGGACAAAAACCTACAATCAAACTAGCTGCATACATAAGAATTGCATAAAATGTTAAAAAAAACAGAAATGTTTATAATACAAAGGTGGGCAAAAGTATAACCAAAGAGATAGTGTAGCAACATATATCAGACTTAAATGACTGTTAAATTGCACATGATTATAAAGGAGAGAGTTACTTAATACTAGAACCAAGAAATGCCATGAACTGATAAAAAATTCTTATACTGTTTATGCCTAAACATGTAAATTTAATGAAAAGACATTTGACAAAATTATAAAGGAAGAACTTTAAAATTCGTAATCTAATGGTGAATTTTGAACACAGTTCTTTCTTAAATGAGACATCAATTAGGTAAAATATTATTAAGAATAGGTATGTGAACAAAATGATCAATTTGATGGATAGCTAGGTATATATTCCCAGACCTCTCTTTAGATAACATATTTACTTTTTAAAGAATCATTTAGAAATGTGAACAATTCTCATAAATTTTTGTTTAAAAATACATGTATATATGAACATATAAAATGTGTTTTATTGGACTTACAGAAAATATTATTTTCAAAATTATTTGAAAATAATTCACAGAGAATTCAAGAGAAAAATTGGCAAGGGATATCACTAGTCAATTTTTAAAAAACAGACAACTATTATAGTCAATGTGTATGTTAAGTTGTTTATTCATCAGAAAAATGCATATTTAAATGAGGTGATATTTCCTGTCTGTTAAGTTCACCAAAAATATCTGATAATGCTAACTGCTAGAGTGCAGGCACAAAATCAGGGAATTGCACATAAAGCAAACAGGAAAAATTGATGCATCTGCTTTCAAGAGAAATCTTCCATATCTGCAGAAGTCAAAAATATCCTATGACCTAGCATTTCCACTTTGACTTATAAACTCCAGTAAAACTGCTTTCAAAAGAATTTTTAATAGCAATCCACAGTAAAACAAAAGAGGCATTTCACATTGTACACCAGGATACACTCATGCTTCCTCACACCCACAACTGAAAAAAGTTTCACAATAAAATATTTAACTTTCTACAATTTGATAGACTCCTATCCCAGTCCATTCCAGTACATTCCATTTCATTCTACCCTATCCCATCCAATCCCACTGCAGTTCTTTCCACTCTACCTCAGTCCACTCTGCTCACGAGCCACTCAACTGATTTCATAACCCTGGTATGTCTCTCAATTTGAAAATTATCCTGTTAGAGAAATTCTCTAATATGCTCATAATTGTCCAAAAGTGTTTATTGAAGCACTGTTGGCAATAATGAAACGTTGTCACCAATCTAAATGTCATCAAGCTAAAGAATAGATAGGTAAATAATTAATCATAGAGTGTAATTGTCTATAGCAGCCAACCATCCTGATTTGCCTGAGAAAGTCTTTGCTCACTCCTATTAGTTCCCTGATCCTTGTTCCAATCTCAATTTGGTCAAGGATTGGATGAAAAATTCAGGGACTTCTTCATCGACTTGTAACCAGTACAGTCACACAAAGTCCCACCCTCAGAGAGTCCTTACAATTGCTTGGGGTTTAATGCCTCATGTCACTATCTTGAAATTCTTAATGAAATTGTCTTTGGATTATGTTTTAGAAATGAAGCTGGTGGACAAGGGAATGTGTGGGTGGAAAAAGAGGCTAGGAGACTTGGGCCCTGCATAGCCCCATCTTCCTGGATATTTCTGTTTCTCCACCTCCTATTTCCATGGGTCTAACTAGGCCTTTTCCTGCTTTGTACTTCCCTGTTCCTGTCCATCAACTGCTACTGCCTCTGTCCCAGTCACAGGGAGGATCAGAGTCTGTGGAGTGCCCAGTAACATCTGGAGTGGAACATGGAACAGTACAATTCATGAGTCTCTTGCTCACCCCCATCCAGGTACCAGTGCAGAGGTTGCAATCTCTCAGGATTTGCCTGGCAACTGCAGTTTGGATGTCAGTCCAGATGCCAGGGTAAATGGTCCATGTCTAAAGAAAAACATTATATAGCAAACAAAACCTCATCCTGACAGGTAAAGAGAGTATATGGAAGAAAGACAAAGTTTTATACTCTAGTACCTTGAAGGCCACTTTGCCCCTGCTTTTGAAGAAGGGGCCCTACAAATTTTTTAGGTAGGCCTGGATATGGATAGAGTATATGGTCACCCTATTAATATTTGATTCTTTTTCCAAACCTCTATAGAAAGTCATTACATTGTTTTCCTCAAAGAAATGGCCTAGTCAGATTTGTGTTCTGAAAGGATCACCTTCAGCCCTGCTGCGAGTTCTAGTGTCCATCTACCCACCCCAGTGCAGTACACTGATATCACCATTCCTAGAGAAGGCTGACAGTGACTATAAACATATTATAACTCCTACTATAAACTTCAACCACAAGAAATCAAAAAAGGAAAGAAAAGAGCAATCTCCTGCCACTTGTCCCATGTCCTTCCTACTCTGTGTCCACTCCCCTCTCAGGTGTTTCTCTTTTCCTCTGATTGCCATCCATTTGAGCCCCCCTTGTCTGGTAGAGGGTCCTTTTGCAGCACTGCACCTGGAGCACTTAGTGTACATTCAGGTGATTACCTTTGTTGATTAGTTTTGTCAATTCCTCTTATCCTTTCAGAAAATTTAGTTGGGTCACCTTGAGGGTACTTCAGTTTCAATTTAAATACATTTTTTTTAACTTGCTTGTACTCTGACAGCTGCTATCATTCAGTTTGCTCTGGGAGATATTCTGCAAGTTTGTTCTCCTTTTTTCCCACTAAGATACAGTGAGTTCAAAAACAAAATCACAAACTAGGACTGAAAGGTGGCTTCCAGTGGTTATTATATCCTTCTCTCTTTGGAAGGACCGTTAGGGAGTCATGCCTGAAGAATGAAGACTTATTCTACTTTAAGAGATTTCCAAAAAAAAGTATTCACACACTACCACCAAACCCATTTGGGGGTTAAAGAGCCCTGTCAGGAAAATTTTTCCTCATATCTAAACTAAATCTACCTTAATGTTCTTTTTAGGGCAGGCAAAGTACACAGTGTTCTTTTAATAGTCAAACTAAGGCTTCCTTTTCGCTCTGACATGCCCCAAGGTGTTTTAGAATGGTGGTTGGATATGTCAGAGAGAAAATAGGTTTTATGTTATTTGGTCTGAATTTCCATTAGGTGCCTGTTTGTCTGGACAAACAGGCAGGAGTGCCCATCTTTAAATAATGAGCTCAGAGTTACCTAGGGAATTGCTTACCAATGAGTGTTACCTTCAGGATGAGAAAAAATAGCTGATAAAATCATTACTGAGGGTTATAAAACACCCAGGTGGGTCTTATGCGCAGCTTCAGACTGGATAAATCCTGCCTCCCTAATCTATTTGGAATTTTTGAAAGAGTTAACAAAATAGTGAAGTGTCGAGATGTAGTGGGCATTAAATATTTAGACATTCAAAAGGCTTTTGATCAAGCTCCTAACCAGAAGACATTTAGGATCCATTTCGGCTTTCTGTAGGACCCAAGAGGTGAGAGGTAAAATTTTGTCTTGTAAAACCTTGGCGTTAAAAAACTGAGTAACAATGAAAATGAAAGGTAAAAATAAATGATGTTGTTAGCCTGGAAGGAGGTTAATAGAAAGGTGCACAAGGGAATGGCATTGAAACAAGATTTCTTGTATATGTTAACACCAATCAATCTGCAAATGCTTCTGAATAATGAGGTTGCAAAATGTATTGGTAATCGAGAATTATTTAAGCGAGTCAGTAGTGGGGACCATTTTGAGAAACTCCACAAGGACCCCCAAAATTAGATAGTTGAATAATCTAATGTCAGATAAAATTGAGCCAGGACAAGAGAATGGACCTAATATATAAAGAATAATTTAAGCTACTGATGCACACTGATAGATTTTGAATTAGCTATAACCTTTCAGGAGAAAGGTCTAACAGTCATTATGAACATCTCAATAAAGGATCTGTTCACAGTAAAAGACTGTAGGAAAGGTCTGTAGAAGTGCAAGCGCAATGATTAGATGCATATGAGAAGAGCTGAAAAAGGCCAGGATTGTATCATTTGAAAGGGGAGAAAGTAAATGGAAATTTGTTAGAAGGGGGTGAAAAATGAAACGTTAAAACAAAAAGGCCAGTTGAATACTTTTATTCACTCTTGCCTTAATGCTAGGAATTCAAAGAAATTAGATAACATGAAGTTTAAATGAAAATGAGGGAAAATGCTTATGTGATTCATAGTTAACAGTAAGAACTTCCTACACAGAATGTCATTGAGTTGACTACCGACTACTGAGCAAGGTTTTCAATGGATTACACATTCACAGTAGTGAGCTGAAATTAACTTCCTCTATGAGATTCTGAGAGTTGTTTTTTTTTAAATTAATTTATTTTGATTCATTGTACACAAATGGAGTACAGCTGTTGTTTCTCTGGTTGTACACGAAGTAGAGTCAAACCATCTGTGTATTCATACATGTACACAGGACAATGATGTTCATCTCATTCTATTATTATTTGTACCCCCCCACCCCAACTGCACCCCTCCCTTTCCTCTATGCAATCCATCCTGCCTCCTTTCTTGCCTCCCTTTCACCCCACATTATGCATCATCATCCTCTTATCAGAGAGATCATTGGGCCTTTGGTTTTGTGGGATTGGCTAATCTCCCTTAGCATGACACTCTCCAACTTCATTCATTTACCTGCAAATGCCATAATTTTATTCTTCTTTATGGCTGAGTAATATTCCATTGTCTATATATTCCACAGTTTCTTTATCCATTCATCTATTGAAGTGCATCTAGGTTGGTTCCACAATCTAGCTATTGTGAATTGAGCAGCTATGAACATTGATGTGGCTGCATCACTGTCATATGCTGATTTTAAGTCCTTTGGGTACAGGCCAAGGAGTGGTATAGCAGGGTCAAATGGTGGATCCATTCCGAGTGTTCTAAGGAATCTCCACACCGCTGTCCAGAGTGGCTGCACTAACTTGCAATTCTACCAGCAACATATGAGTGACCCTTTTCCCCACATCCTTGATAACACCTGTTGTTGCCTATATTCTTGACAAAAGACATTCTAATTGGGGTGAGATGAAATCTTAAGGTGGTTTTGATTTGCATTTCTCTTATTACTAGGGATGTTGAACATTTTTTCATAAATCTGTTGATTGCTTGGAGATCTTCCTCTGTAAAGTGTCTGTTCATTTCCTTGGCTCATTTATTGATTGGGTTATTTGTATTCTTGGTGTAAAGATTTTTGAGTACTTTATAGATTCTGGAGATTAGTGCTCTACCTGAAGTGTGTAAAACCCAGTTTTACTAGGGACTAGTTGCCACTTCTTTTGCTATTGTTTATTTTTTAATGAATTTTTTAAAATTTATTCTAATTAGTTATACATGACAGTAGAATGCATTTATACATTTTGATAAATTATACATAAATGGAGTATAATTCCTCATTTTTCTGATTATACATGTTGTAGGATCACATTCATCATGCAGTCATATATGTTTATGAGGTAATATCAGACAAAGAACCAATAGAATCTCATATATATAGAGAGAGAGAGATGTGCATTTATATCTATAATATATAGTAGCAATGATAAATCCAAATTTCCTGTGAATATGAACATATTTACGCACACATTTTCTATTACTTATATACATAAACTCATATATATGTATATATGCAGTCATCTATCACATAAGGACATATCAGACCAAGGAACCTCATACAATGAGGGTCCCATAAGATTAAATCACCTAGCCAGGCACAATGGTGGACACATCTGTAATCCCAGCAGCTTAAGAGGCTGAGGCAGGAGGATTGCAAGTTCAAATCCAGCCTTAGTAACCAGCGAGGTGCTAAGCACCTCAGTGAGAACTTGTCTCTAAATAAAATACAAACTAGCGCTGGGGGTATGGCTCAGTGGCCAAGGGTCCCTGGGTTCAATCCCTGGTACAAAAATAAAAAAATTTTTAAAAAGTTTAAATCACCTAAGGGCATCCTAGTCATTTTAATTTGTGTAAGTATACACTGTAATGTTCACATAATAATGAAATTGGCTAATGCTGCATTTCTTAGAATGTCTCCCCATTGTTAAATGACTGGGAGAGAGAGAGAGAGAGAGAGAGAGAGAGAGAGACAGAGACAGAGAGAGACAGAGAGAGGAGAGAGAGAGAGAGAGATCTTTAAGGAACTGGCTCATGTGATTGTGGAGGTTGATGACTCGTAAATCAGCAGGGCAAGTTGGAGAGCCAGAGAAGAGCTGCAGTTTAAATCTAAAGCCTGCTGACTAGAAAAATTCCCTCTTTCTACAGAGAGGTCTTTTTCCATTAACATTTTCAACTGATTGGATGAGACCCTTCCACATTATGGACGGTAATGCCCTTTACCTAAAATCTAGCAATTTAAGTATTATTTTCATATCAAAAATATACTCACAGAAACATCTAGAATAATATATGACCAAATACCTGTTTAATTGTCACATGAAACTGCCCAACACAGTGCAGCTCTTACATGTAGTGTGGCAGACAGAAAGAGAGGCTTTGGCATGAACCAGTGGGAGGCAGATCTGAGCAGCGCCACCCTCTAGAGCTGTGAGATCCAGGCAGCTCCACAAGGGCTACTGGAGTACAGCCATACCCAGTGGACAAAATGCAGGGTTGGACAAAAGTAATGGGCAAGTGCATGGGACCAGAACTGTAAGACGAGAGTTAGGCAGACAGACATGAAGAGGACAAAGGACTGGAACAGAAAGCAAAGCAGAAAATCAAGGAATGGCAGTGCGAGAAAAGGAGGAGGCAGAAACAAAACATTATAGGCAAGGCACGATGCAAGTTTTCTCATACACATAATCGCATCGTCTTCTCTCCAAAACCCAATTAAGCATGAATTAATATTTGTGTGGTAAAAGGAAGAGTCTAAGGTTCAGAGAGACTAACTACATTAGTAAAGAAGCTAGATTAGACTTTGTCTTCCATCTCTTTCTGTTCTAGGTGGGTACTTTCATAACTGTCAGGGGACCAAGAGACCTTGCTACTGAGTGAAGAGGCAGGCATAAGGCAGCAGAAGAAAGATATCTTTGGCACAAAGTAAAGCATCTGTGGCAGCCAAGCGGCATCTTACTGTATTTCCTACTACAGCAACTTGTAGTCCCCGGGGGGGATGTCCAGGCTGAGGCCCCCAGGTGACAGCAGCAAGGTAAGCAGATTCGGTCAGGGAAGCAGCAGGGAGGAGGGCAGGGATGAGGGCTGATCCCCGCACACCTTTGAGAAATGGGAATGAACTATCGGAAACAGGAGGCGGCTTTCCTTTGAAAATCTGTCACATTCACAATGAGGGTGATGAAAGACTTTGCTTCCTTGCCTTTTAGGTGACTTCAATATGGCCAGACTTTGAAATATAATACTGTACTGAATTTTGTATTGAATGTGGTGGTGCAATATTGAACTATAAAAGAAGGGGCTGGAACAGTACTTTTCAAATACTTGCTGCTCAGAATCCCTTTGCCCTTTTCCACTTACAGGTATGATCTTATCTATTGATATTTTCTGCCTGAAAAGGCCCTCTGTCTATTCTATCAAGTTGCCCTATTTTTCATTGTGTAATAAGCTGTATTTTGAAAATGAATAGCCCAAACAACTTGGATATATTGCTATTACTGTGCTGCTCTTTTGAAGAAATTCTCCACTTGGCATTTGCACTTTAATCAGACTTCACGCTGCTCTGATAGCAGCCCTCCTCTCTTGCCAGACCCCACCACCACCAAGACACTGACTCCTTTGTACATCTCAATGACTCCTGTCATACTTGACACCAAGGGTGCCCCTTGTGACATCCTGAGATGGTGAGGCACAGCTGGAGGCTTTCTTAAGACCTCACTCCAGCAAGGCCCACCGCTGCCCCTCCGCAGCAATCAACAGAAGCACTGCCGGCCTCCCTTATTCTTCTCATTGTTTTGCCCTGCCCATCCTTGCCCTCCATGCCCACTTGAAACCCTTATGCATCTCATAGGCAGGTTCTCATGGACGCTGATTCCAAAGTGAACATGACCAGAAGGAGCTATTGGGAGGCACAAATCTGTTAAGAGCTATTTGTGCTCTGGGAGCATACTGAAGAGTCAGCCTACTCCTGTGAACACTGAGCACAGAGACAGTGGCATTTTAGATGCACTTTGGAGAAGTTCTAAATAAGACTTGTCTTGAGGCAGCATATAGTCAAATAAGTATGAATTTCACCAGCAATACAGAGTCCAATTTACAAAAAGAAGAAAGGGAATGATACGGTGTGTTGAGTGTCATATCAGCTATGACTTTGAAGACAGGGAGAAGGCTCCTAACACTCTTAGCACTCAAGGACAATGCTGGTCACACTGTGTGCTCAATCAATTGTGTTTAATAGAAGGGACTTTAAAAGCAGGAGGAACTGTGGTTCTTAAGCTTATTTGTGTACGATATGTTGTAGAGCTTCGAGTTAAGGAGAAAAAGTTAAGGACCGTGCCCTCTAGGAACATGTACATTTTCAAATTCTCATTAAATTCCAAGAGTTCCTGTTATCCACCTAATATGAAGGTGCTGCAGCAAAATCACAATGGATATTTTTGCACTCCAGTGTTAAAAAACAAAAACCAGAGCAATGAAGATCAGATCTAGGATTATATCCTCTTGTGGCAAAGGCTGATGATCTGACATTTAGCAATAACCCCAACAGTTACCAGGAAAAAGTTTCTTCACTCCCTAAAGCTCATCTGCAAAATCGGGATGAGGCATTACTTTTTTCTGTTCTATGCTGTGTGGTTCTTAATGGGATTATTTATGTGACATAGTTGTGGAACCTCTCCAGACACCCTATCATCATTGTTTTTTGAGGGAATATAAGCTGGTAATTTTATGTCTGCTTAAAATGCTTTATGAATTTCTTTCTTTTCTTTCTCTCTTTCTTTCTTTTTTTCTTTTTATCTTCCTATTTGGTGAAAAATGGTGTCACTGTATAGGGGTTGTTCTGTATGCATGAAGTGTCAGGAGTCACTATGAAAATATCTAGACTTTCCATTAACATCTACAAGTTGCTGGCAACATCTGCAACCTGCTTGCCTTAGCTTGTCCATGCAAAGAGCTAGGGGTCAGAGTTTAAAGGATTGGGATTCAAATACTTCCTTCCATTTGTTTGGGGAAGATGACACAACCTCTTTGTACAACTGTATTTTGTGTAAGTTTACATATTTGAAAACTGGAGATAACCTGGCAGGGTTATTTGAGAATTCAAGAGATGCTATACTTAAAAATAATACTTTGAAAATTGTAAAGCACTCTGCAGGAGATAGAGAATAGAGGTGTGATAGTGTCGGCTCTCTTGCTGCCTGGATACTATGAAACAGAAGTGAGCATTTATTATTTTGTCTGCCCAGCCCCTCTAATGAGATCAGAATCGGTCTTCAGATTCCACCCTGTGCTCTCATGTGAGGGAATGGGAACTCTTATATACCCTCTCCTCAGCCTCAGTGATTGGTCCTGGTTTGGGTCAATCAGAGACTTTCTCTAAAATTTTCAAATTAAAAATAATAGAATAGGAGATTTTCCTCTCAGACAACCAAGCTGGGCAGCTATAAGCCTGGAGCTTTCAGTAGCCCTAGTAAGCCTCAAGGGACAAGCTGTTTTGAGAAGTCGAGGCCATCAGACAACAAAAAGCATAGAGTTAGAAGGAAAAGGGAATCACAAAGTGACTCAGGTATCCCAAGTGACTCAGGTCTCCCAAGTCTCAGGGTTGTTCCCCAACCCCTGCTTTCTGTAGGCGTGATTGTTGTACTACAGTTGCTTTATGCTTTCATTCTTTAATTCTTTCTTTCTTTCTTTCTTTCTTTCTTTCTTTCTTTCTTTCTTTCTTTCTTTCTTTCTCTCTCTCTCTCTCTCTCTCTCTCTCTCTCTCTCTCTCTCTCTTTCTTTCTTTCTTTCTTTCTTTCTTTCTTTCTTGGTACTAGGGATTGAAACCAGGGGCACTCAACCACTGAACCACATCCCCAGCTCTTCCTATTTTTTTCCTTTTGAGACAGGTTCTCGCTAAGTTGCTTAGGGGCTCACTAAGTTGCTGATGTCATCTTTGAACTCAAGATCCTCCTGCCTCAGCCTCCTGAGGTGCTGGGATTACAGGCATGCACCACTGTGCCCAGTTAATTGTGTAATATATTTCTGTTATTCCATTTGCTAACATTATTTTGAAGTGGGTAACCATCACTTGCATGCAGAATGCCTGCTGACACTGGTCCTCCATGTGCCTCTGGAGAAGCTACAGGAGTGTGTTCCTACCAAAATGACGTCTATGCTCACTTAGGGAAAGAAATCTCTTAGTCCCCATTCTGGTCCTAGCCCAGTTGAATCCACCTAAGTTTTATTGCCCACAAAAGCAATATAATCAATCTCACTTGCCTAAAAAGTCAGGGAAATGTCTCTTCACAATTTACAATGGCCTGTTCCTAAACTGAGAGGCTGCTTGTTACGGAAAGCTCTGGACTCCTTGTGAATTCACCTTGCTTTTTGCAGGCAGAATGTGTCTTTAAGAACCCCAGCTGAGGGAGACATTGTGAATAGGGCAATTTGGGTTGATTGGAGAGCAGATAAGCATGAGGAAGAGAGGACAGCAGGAAAGAAATGATTTTGAAGCAAGAGGAGATTGCTGCTGTTGGCTCTTTTAGCTCATGGAACCCAATAATAATTTTCCCCAAGTTTCATATTTCCTGCCAATTGAGTTCTATAATCACATGTGTAGAGAGGTCTAAATTACTTTGCTTGTCGAAGGAGGAGTGTTGTTTATAAGTGGAGCGCTAACATGCCACTTTGTCCTCAAGTCAAGTAGAGACAGTTATCTGAATAGAATAAGAGATTATCTCAAAACTTCCAGTCAATGCCAGGATTGACTGAAAGTTTTGATCATTCTAAAATGTGATCATAATATTTTGATTTAGGCCTCACAAGAATTGTGAGGCCTCCTGTCACACTTTTAAGTTGCAACTGTGAGAAAGCAGTGTACTTCAGTTAAAACCACCACTTTTTTTAATTGCTTGTATAAACTTACGTGTAGAAAGTCTCATCCTCAAAATACAACAAAGAGACAAAGTAGGCCTTTAATTGTCCCTAAAGCCTACAAACTCACACAAGTAAAACACCTCGTTTTTTTCTGCTCTATGTAGTAGAAAGCTTCCAGAGAATTCCTAAATGGCATGCCTATCTTCTTTTTTCCTGTTACTGTTATATTGTGTTTTCTATATTTGATATGCTCCAATTTTTCCTTACTTTATAAGAATCCAGCTAGTCTAAGATTTTTGTTGGTATCTGTCTCCAGGAATTTTAAAAATTCCTTCAGTTTCCAGGATCTCTTAGAAATTAAATAAATGTGTAGAAATGGTAACTAATGGCTTAGTATTACCCTTATTATTTCTAGATACTACTGTATATATGTCTAGAATTAGTCTTTAAGACTAATTTATATCACTTGTATATGACATATATTTTAAGCCCTCATATCCTCATTTAAAATAAAAATGTATATTTTAACATTTAGTTTTCAATTTCATTTTGCAGAATGCATTCATCTTCCCCAGTTATTTCATCTACTGCTAATATTTATATATAAACTTTTCCAAGTAACTGTATCCCACTAACAATAGATTTATAAATGTCAGAACAATGAACTCCTTATGTGTCCAGTTTCATAGATTTTTATTTTTCTATTCAATTTTCAGATCCACTCAATTTTTTTTAGATAATTAGATTTTAAGCATTGTCCTTCAGGTTTCAAGCTATATTGATCTAAATATGATTCACGATGTCAATTGGGTTTTTTAAAACCTATCAACTTGTATTTGCACATAATTCAAGGTGTGTGTAATTTCCTGGTCTTTTGCCCTTTGCCCTGCATAATGTATAGTAAATCTGTAAGTACAGTAGCTTATGTCAGGGTGAATTATTGAACTAAAAGTTTAATATATGATCTGGGGAAAATACTACATTCTCACTGAAGGCAAATCATGAATCTCTTTGAGGGAGTTCAAGTTGACTCCTTAGATGCTTATATCAAGTATTTTTCTCAAGGCATGAAGTTATATATCTTTGTACTTGAACATACACTTAATTTTTCTGCTTATAAAAGTGTTACAGAATTTATTGAAGAAGACTTTCATTTTTCTGTAGAAACCTTCAATTTTGCTGGTGTGCAGATGTATGATCCAGTTAGTATAATGCTTTTGCTGGCTCATACATGATTTGCTTTGATGTTTTCCAAACATTTTCCCATAACATAATTTTATTATTTCAATGATATACAAACACATTCCTAAGTTAAAACAAAGTTTGTGAAAGAAAAGAGGAAATCCCCTTTTATTCACTGTTGCCTTCCCCACTCCCACAAATAAGTATATTGTACATGCAACCCACATACAATTGCCAAGTCCCACTTCCTTTTACAGGCATTATCATTTTTTGTGGTGCTTCCTTCCAGAATATTTTAATAGGTGTGCGTCACTAACTCCAAGTGTATTTGTTTGTTTTGTTCTGACATTCATGAGTTTATACCCAGAAATATTTATGCTTTCCATTTATTCTTTCCTCTTTCTGGAATGTTTTTTCCCAAGATATCCACTAGGATGCTTCCATCACCTTCCTTAGATTTTACCCACACACTTACTGAAACCTATGTATAGTTTGTGCCCACCCTCGTCCATGAGTTACCTGTCTTCATAGTTCTTATCATCTCATAATTGACGTATTCATACTTATGTTTTTGTTATGTACCCCCTAGAGTACAAGATCTAGCAAGACATTTTATCTAGTTTATTTACCAGTATGTTCTCAGCACCTAAGAGTGCCTAACACAAGTAAACATTTGTTGTGTTAATGAATGCATACTGTGGTGATTGAAAGTGTATGCCAAGAGGCCAATTTACCTGGATTCACTCTCTGCTTCCACATCCACTGCTTATGGATGTGGTAACTTGTTTAAACTCTTTGTTCTTTAGTTACCTTTTTAGCAGTTTAAGTATACTAACAATGCCTATTGCCTAGGTTACTGTAAGGATTAAACAGAGTTGATACATGTTAAGTACATAGGGCAATGCCAAACAGATGATCTTAACTAAATTTTTGGCTAGTAAATGTAGTAGTAGCATTGTCAGTAGTAGTAGTAGTATGGAACCAACTCCTTCATTCAATGTTTTAGAAACATTTTATTCAATAATATCTTGGAAAGATATTGTTATGGCTTGGATACAAAGTATCCTTCAAACAATGATTAGACTATGAGAAATGTAATCTAATCAATGGATTGTTCTATTTCATGGGTTAATGAGTTGAGTGGATTACTAGATGGTAACTGTAGGAAGATGGGACATAGCTAGAGGAGGTGGGTGTTCCCCAGAAGGGTACATCTTACCTGTGATCTCTTTCCCTCTCTCGCGAGCTCTCTCTCTCTCTCTCTGCTTCTTGGCAGTCAGGAGGTGAACAGATTTCCTCCACCTTACGATTCTGCCTTAATTTTCTGCCTCACCTGAGGACCAGAGGTATGGAGTTGTCTGATCATGAACTGAAACTCTGAAACCATAAGCCAAAATAAACTTTTCCTCCTCTATATTGTTCTCATCAGGTATTTGGTCACAGTAATGAAAAGCTGACTAACATAGAAATGGACCTCCATCGCATATGGCTTCACCCAGTTTCTATGGCTACAGAGTATACCATTAGATCAATTTATTTTAATGCATGTAACCATTTCCATATTGTTAGACATAAAAGTTTCTCCCAACATTTCTGTGTTACAGAGATGAAGTTGTAATTGCAAATGAGCATTCTTGAACACTTGCATTTGTGTACATGTTTATGTAATGCTATCTTACAAGTCTTCCATGAATACCTTTATCATACTCATATGCTTTAATATGATTATTCCCATATTTAATAATTACTGCCAAATAGTTATAGCCATATATATTCCTACCAAAACAGAATGTTTATTGATTTTTTCATAAGTTTTGCTAATCTGATAGGTGTCAATTCATATGGTTTAGTTTGCATTTTGTGAACGTGTAGCAACATTGGCCAACTTCTATAACTTTTCTGAAACATTTGTGTTCTTCTACAACCACTTTTTTGCACGAGAATTTGCAAGATGCACACAATGAGTAAACAATCTTTAATATGTTGTTATTTCTTCTGGACTCTTTCTAATTGCTCTTGCTTTACACAATTTTGAAACTGGCTAAACTGATAAACATCTCTTAATGACTCATAGATTTAAGGGTTATAAAATCTTCTATATTTTCTTTAAATATTGTAGTTGCTTTTGTTGATTGAACACTTGGATCCAATTAGTAGATAATGTGTATGTGTATATATGTACACATATTTTGCTATTTAAACTTAATTTTCCCTTAAAGGAATAGCCTAATTTTCCCAATATAATTTTTAAAAAATTATTTATCTCCCACACATTTTTCATACATTTTTTCGCATACAATTTCCCAGATACACATGTATCTGTTTCTGTACTCATGATTTTCATCAATGTCCTGGTGCCTCCACATATGTATATCAGGCGGTATTCTAATTATAATAGAATTATGTTTCTTTTCATGAAACCCTTTCAGTTGTTGTTTGTACTTTGAAGATTATTATTTTATTAAGGAAAATAATTTCCAGGAATTTTTAAGTCAAAATTAGCTTCAAAATGTTTAATATCAATTTTATTAATATGTCTTCATTGTTTCTAAAGTGATAATTTATGTTAATTTAACTATTGTATTACAATAAATAAATCAATTCAGCATTCTTCAGGTCTTCATAGAGAACAAAAGATGGACAACATTTTTCTCAACTTTGGCACCATTGACATTTGGGTCGCATCACATTTTTTTTGCCCTTGGTTGAGGAACACCGCTCTAGATTGCTATTTTACTAAACAAGATAATACTTTTTAGTTTAATGCTAAAATATAGAACTTATTCAAGATCCATCATAAAAGATAATCATTTTCTAACTTGTTACCTAAAAACACAATAAAATATGATTAAAGAATAAAAAAGAGAATATAATTAATAAAATATCTGTAGTACATCAGGATTCTAAAAATGTCTACAATATCTTTCTTCCCATATAGTCCATTTCAATGTGATCATTTTTCTTTGTCAGCCAGATGTCTGGCTTATTTTCCTTTCTCTGAATCTTGGCTTATCCTGGGGATAACTTGACTAATTGTATATGGCAGTGGTAGCATTTTAGAATTTTCATGCCTAAGTATTAAGAAGGCCTGATACTACTAATTTTTGGAAACTATACTGATAAAGAGATGAATAGGAGATATGACGGGTAGAGGCTATTTGGAGAGGTAGTGTGTTAGTTAGCCTTGAGTTAATGTGACCAAAATATTTGTCAAGAACAACTTAGAGGAAATAATATTTATCATGTCTCACTGTTTCAGTTCAGTTCATGATGGGAAAACTTCATTCATGGTGGAATGTTGTGGTGGAGAGAAACTGACCCATTCAGAACAGCCAAGAGTCATAGAGAGAGAAGGGTTAGAGGCTGCAGTAAAGATGAACCTTCCAGGGCACATCTCCAGTGACCCATTACTCCTATCATGCCCCACCTGCCCAGTTATCACACAGTCCATTTAAACTAGGATGGAATGATTCTATTATAGCTTTCACAATCTAACCATCTCACTAGTGAACATTTCTGCATTAACCCAGAAGTTTTTGGAGAGCACCTCACACCCAAACCATAACAGGGAGAGACTCTAAGTTTACCAGATGTGAGTGAAAAAGCAATCCAGGACATTCTAGCCTCAATGGATGTGAGACAAGTCATTCCAACATAAGCTTTGCCCAAATTAAAAGGTCATGAGCAACTAAATGATTGATATTATCTAAAGCAACTAAGCAATTGATAACAGAACCAAAAACTAGAAATGGAGTATTGCTATAACAAAAACCAATATCATTTAATACTGACTTTGGTATTGGGTTAATGGTAAAAGTCTAAATAATCTTACATAGATTATTAGTACAGGCTGAAAAGATGGCACAGGAATTGCTATTGGCAGCTGAGAAAAAGAGAACCTAAGCTGAGTACCAGGTGAACAGTTAGAAAAAATACTGCTCACAATAGGACATCTTTGGAAGACAGAAATATGGACCCCCTCCCAAATGTCCACATTCCAGTATCTGGAACTACTGATTGTGTCATCATATTTGGCTAAAGGGGTTTTGCAGATGTCATTAAGCCTATAGATACTGAGATGGGGAGATTAGGCTAGATTATCCAGGTGGACTCAATTGAATCACATGAGTATTTAAAATTAGAGAATATTTTCCCAATCAGGTTGGTAAACTAGTGTTATGACTGTGGAAGAAGGGACAGAGCAATGTGGTACTGCTGGCTCTGAATATGGAGGAAGGAATTTCATTAGCCAATAAATGTGGAAGACCTCTGCTAGCCTCCAGAAAAAACAAACAAACAAAACAAAACAAAACAAAGACTTCCAGTACCTTCATATTAGTTTCACGAGACCTGTGTTGGACCTCTGATCCACAAAATTGTCAGATAACCAATTTATTGTTAAGCTGCTAAGGCTATGGTACTTTGTTACAGCAGCAATAGAGAATGATTGCAAAGTGGTTAGTAAATACGGGTATTAGGAATGGATAGATTATTTTTGATTGTCTAGAAGGATTCAAACTAATTAAATGAATTCGATTTCAAAGCATCATGCTATACATTATAAATGCATGCAATTTTACTTGTGATTTTGAAAAAATAAAAATAGACTAAACTTTTAAAAATAAAGAGAATATTTTATGGCTATTATAAGAGAAGGAGATGTGACTGCTAACGAATAGTCTGCCTATTTTTTATTTCCCTTGGTGTCACCTGGGACAACTTGTCTACAGCCAGGAAATTCAAGATGGTCTTACTCTTGTGACTGCAAGTTTGGCTGTCTACTGGGCATCTTAATTTCTCTCTGCATGACCTTTCTCTCTCTCTTTTCATGGTTTCTGAACATTCAGAAATTCATTCAATGCCCCTCTACATGGTGACATGTTTCAGAGAGTAAGAGGTGAAAAATGGAAGCTTAGAAGCCTCTTAAAACTCTGAGTTAAGGGGCTGGGGATATAGCTTAGTTGGTAGAGTGCTTGCCTGGAAAGCACAAGGCCCTGGGTTCAATCCCCAGCACACAAAAAAAAACAAAACAAAACAAAAAAAAAAACCTCTGAGTTAAGAAGTCACACACACTCATTCTGCCACATTCTCTTCATCAGAGCAAATTGTAGAGCCTTCCAAGATTTAGGGAAGGGGAAATAAACTCCAACTCCTGATGCAGAAATGACAAGGTCACATTTTAAAAGGGCATGTAGGTGAGAAGTTGAGGGACAAGTCATCAAAGTGTTACTAAATCAGGTAGGTGAAAGTAGGTAGATGTCATTTTGCAGCATGCAAAGGTAACAGGGGGAAGAACAATTTGAGGAGAGATAGATAGTTTTAGTCAGTTTTTTCACTGCTGTGATCAAAAGACCTGACCAGAACAATTAGTGGAGGAAAAGGTTATTTGGAGGCTCACAGTTTCAGAGGTCTCAGTCCATACATGGCCAACTTCATTGCTCTGGGTCCTGGGTCTGAGGTGAGGCAGAATATCATGGAAGAAGGCTGTGATGGAAGAAAGTAACTCAGGAGGAGGAGAGGACAGGAGAGGAGAGGAGAGGAGATGAGGAGAGGAGAGGAGAGGAGAGGAGAGATAGAGAGAGGGAAAGAGAGAGAGGCAGAGAGAGAGAGTGATTGAGCAAGGTTGCTCCTCTCACCACAGACAAAATATAAACCTCAAAGGCACACCCCATTAACTTACCTATTCAGTTATACCTTACCTTCCCATGGTTACCACCCAATTAGTTCCTATCTGAGGATTAATGCACTAAGTTGAGGTTGTCATAACCCAATTATTTCACTTCTAAACTTTCTTGCATTGTGTTACACATGAGCTTTTGGGGGATATCTCATATTTAAATCATAACGGATGATCTAAAAGATAATCAAGATAAGGTTACAAATCAAATACTTCCATTACTAGTCATTCACTATTCTAAGTACTTTGCAAACTGTAACAAATTTAATAAATGTTACTATTACATTTACTGCTCTCATTTTACAGTTGAAGAAATACAACTTTTAAAGATCAAGTAACTTTCCAAGATCACATAGCTATTAAAGGATGGTAGCATTCTTTAGTTGAACAATTTTTCCCTAGAGCTCAAGAGAAATACAATGTGATTACAATATCTATAATATTTTGATATTTTAATCAGAAATTAAAGTAAGAAAATAATTAAGGTAGGAAAATAGAGAGAGAGCTGAAGGATGTACTGACACATATCTTTCACCTCATTGTCTTTTTGCTTTTTGAGCCATAATGCTAAGACTGATGTGGACTTCAGAAGTCCTGACAGCAGCATTCATGTAGCACATGTTTTCTGCTGAGATGTTTAATTGACCCTGGAAAGAAATGAACAACTGCTACATGAAGATGCTTTGCTGACTTGGTTCTGTGACATTTTTCAGTCATTGCGTACAAAAAATCCAGAGATGGCAAGTTAAGATATTTGGGATAACTTCCATCTTTCAATGTGCCACTAATACAATAGTATGTTTTAGCTGTCCTTTAAACTCCTCACTACCTCACAAGACATTCTAGGAACAATGACCACTTTCAAATGTTCTTGAGTATTGTTAAGACATCTTAAAATTACATAAATTCTTGCTTTTAGTTTAAATTTGGTTCATTCCAGGGAGCCTGCCTTTGACCCCAATCCAAATCCCCTTGATAATTCTATAGCACACTCCCATGCAAAGGAATGGAGGTGACCCTTATCATAAAGAATTGTACTGGCTTACAGTAGGGATAAGTACCCTGGGAACCTACAATTTGTTCTTTTTGGAAAGTGATTTCAACCTATTATATTAAATTTATGAAACTGATTTCTTATGTCTCAATGATATCTCTATAGCAACTAGAATTTTCAGTAAATCAGTAATTTTATAAAACATTTGCATATCAATCCCTTTTATAAACCATCTCTTCAAATCTTATCAAGCATTCTCAGACAATTCAAGTTCTGCATATCAGTCTGAAAAACTTAAATTAGAACATTGTGGTGTTGGCACAGGAGTGTGGGCCAAACAGCTTGGATCTTTCCCAAGGTCAAAACTACATCCTTGACCCCAGGCTGCTGTCAATATAGATGTGTTGTGTTATCAAAGCAGAATCAGGGTCTAGTGTGGAGTTATATGCTATTATCACTAGTGGGTGAAGGGGAGGGTGTCACAAGGAATAAAAAAGAAAAAAGCTTATCTTAAAGTGCACATCCTTTTGCCTGTGAATTGGCAGAATTATATTTATGTACTGAAAGAGGAATTCCTTAAAATATCACCAGCCTTGATCTGACAGTGAGGAAAATAGCCTAGTGTTAACATCAGCTGGAATAGAGCCCAAATCTTCCTTCTTAGTCACAGTTGCTATTCATGCCTGCAACAGCCAGCAGAGAGACTCTGTTCAACCCATGCTCAGTAGTAAGTATGGCCAAACCCTGAGCCATGTGGCAAACATTCCCCAGCCTCTTAATCCACTGAGGCTGAATGGGTGTCTTCCCATGAATTTAAGCCAACTTTCTACAAGTCACCACTGCCTTTCTTCTACCATTCCTCCGATTTCTGGTGTATAAGAGAAAGTCAGAGAGGGAGAGATTCTCTAAACAAAACAAATTTGTTCTCATTCCACGCTTTTGAGCAGATAAATCCCTTCATCTGGAATATACTTCCCTTACCTACACTCAGAAAATCACTATCATCCTTTAAGCCCCAACTTAAGCATCACTCTTTTTACAGAGATTTCCCTAATCTGCCCTTCATGTGTTTCTGTTATAGTCTATATTTTCCTAATTTTTATACTTCGAAAAACTCACTCATGAACAGAGGAGTAAAGAAGATTGTATTAAGGTTTGTCAGAGAGACAGAGCCAATAAAGTTGCATAGAGAGAGAGATGATAGGGCATTAATTGGGGGAATTGGCTCAAGTAATCATGGAGACTAAGAAGTCACATGATAGGCTGTTTGAATGCTGGATAATCAGGGAAGCTTGTCATGTGACTCCATTCAAGTCCAAAAACTTTAAAATCAGGCAATCTGATGGTGTACTTCTCAGTCTGAGACCAAAAGTTCAACCAGGGCAGCTTCTGGCCCAAGTGCTAGAGTCCCAAGGCCAGAGAACCTGTATACAAAGGCAGCAGAAGAAAGGTGGCCCACCTCTGGGAGAGCAGTGGAGTGGAGAGAGAGCATAGGAGAGCAATTGAATACATCTGAGATGATCCATCTCTCCTCTGTCTTTGTTCTGTCCAGACACTCAGATGTGACCTATGCACATTGGGTGAAGATGGATTTTCCTTTATCAGTCCACTGGTTCAAATGTGAATGTCCTCTGGGAACAACCTCATGGACATAACCCAAAGCAATGCTTTGCTAGCTATCTAGGTATCCTTTAATCTAATCAAGATGACATCTAAAATTAACCATTATGAATACTATAAAAAATTGATCCATACTAAGAAAGCATTTAATTTTATTTTCCTCCAGTATTTTCTTCTGCATGAAGTCCTCTTTGATCTTTTTGCTAGTCCTGTTTGCCTCCAGCCCTGACCTAAGATAACCACTGTTATGTTTTTGATATGAGGTATCCCCCAAAACTCCTGTGTTCATGTATGAATGCTTAGAGGTCGAATGATTACATTACAAAAGCTCTAACCCGATCAGTTCACGCTAGTTTGAATGGACTAACTGGGTGGTAACTGTAGGCAGGTTGGGTTTGTCTAGAGGAGATAGGTCACTGAGGGTATGCCCTGGATGGGTTCATCTTCTCTGTGGTCCCCTCCCCATAGCCCCTGCTTCCCAACTGTAATGAGCTGAACAGCTTTTATCCACCACACCCTTCTGCCATGATGTTCCATCTTATCTCAGGCCCAGAGCAATGGAGTCAGCCTACTACAAACTAAACCTCCGAAACTGTGAGGCCAGAATAAATTTTTCCTCCTCTAAATTGTTCTTGTCAGGTAGTTTGGTAACGGTGATGAATAGGTGACTAACACAACCGTTATCATGAGTTTGATTTACATGCTTCAAATCCATTGTTAATACACACAAGTGTGCAGATACACAAACTGTCAATAACACACTATTGCACTGTATGTCACTGTATATCATAGTATTCTTACTTTCAACAGACTTTTTAAAATATTTTTGGTATATATATAAATGTATCTCCTCCTATTTAATCGCTATGGTGTGTTAATAATTCTCATGTCTTTCACATGTATACGCTAAAACTCACTCTCAGAAAACTTTATGAAATTGTTCTCTTTATTCACCATTGATTTCCCCATTTAATAGCATAGTACTCCATATTCTACAGGCAAATAGTAGGACATGGATTGGAGTTCAGTCTTCTATTTGCCTTGAAATGAGTTTTTAGTATATATTTAGAAATCTGATTATAGTTTCCTCTTGTTTTAGAAAAAGTTTATAGAATAACTCAGGGAAAATATTGATGAAATTTTGTTGATTCAGATTTTTCTTCTTAGTTTAGTGAGGGTTTTAAGAACCTTATTCATGTCATTGTATTCTCAGGCAACCCGCAGGGTATGGCAAGCTGGCTAAAAATGCCTACTAAGGGCAGGAGAACTCCTGAATAGGGATCAGACCTGGTCTACCACTAAATGACTTGGGATATGTTACCTCTTCTCTGTAAAGGTCAGTGTTATCTATGAGACAAACTGGGAGGTGATAGTCTTCACCTCTAGGATTTAAATTAAATAACTCATGTCACATTGTCACGACCGTGTTTGGCAATCAGATGAGTAAATGAATACTAGCAGTTACACTAGTGTGATTTGCTTCATCCTAGAATGGGAATGATGCTATAAATTAATATCTGTGTGATAACTTTGGTATGCTTTCCTTAAGAGACTTTAGAGAGTCACCCCAACCCTCATAAACAATGTCCACTATGCCCTTCTTAGAAAGTACTGTAGTGCAAAAAGTAGAGGCTTTGGACTTAGCTCAACCAGAGTCCAAGGTAACCATAACTAGTTAATTGTGTAACTTTGACAAAGAAATCTCATCTCTCAGTTTTTATTTTCTGATCATATATTCTATTCTGCAGGATTTTCTTGCCAGTTTTTTGTTTTGTTTTGTTTTTGTTTTGGGGTACTGGGGATTGAACCCAGGGGCACTCCACCACTGAGCCACATCCCCAGCCCTATTTTGTATTTTATTTAGAGACAGGGTCTCACTGAGTTGCTTAGGGCCTCACTAAGTTGCTGAGGCTGGCTTTGAACTCACAATCCTCCTGCCTCAGCCTCCCAAGTGCTGGGATTACAGGCGTGCGCCACCGCGCCCAGCTCTTGCCAGTTTAATGCCATTTATCTCCTTTTTCCAACACCAGCCTCTTTCATAGGACAAAATTGAAGCCTCAACGCATACACTATGGTAGTGGCATGGGAAGATTTCATGAGATAGACTCATGATAGATCTATAGCCTCTTTTTCTTTCCACTCCTATATTTTCTGTGGCTAGGTTAGAAGTTGGGATTTGGGATCCTTCCCCCACCACACACACATATGAAATGTGAGAAGTAGATTGAAACCAAATAAAGACTACATGGATCAGGAATCTTAAGACAGTATCAGGACCAGGCTTTAAGAAGAGAGAGAGGTCCTCAAAAACTTTATGTGGCTCAGGTCCAACAAAGGCAGTGTGCCAAGCACAGATATAGGGCAGAAACTGGACCTATAAATAAAATGTGTGTCCTTGTTTGTGGTACACTTTGCCCCTCAAACCTTTAGAACACCAGTAATACTCAGACAGCTGGTGGCTGGATGGAACTTTAAGAACTCAGGATTAGGGTCTTGACCACTCAATTTTCCATGGATCTACAATTGGCAAGGACCTCACAGAGAGGTTATGAAATGACCTGACATGTAGTGACATGACATGTAGGAATTATTTTGCTTATTTTCTTAGTTTTACAAGTTTTCATTCTTATAACTCTTGGTAGGAGCAAACTAGGTAAAGGGCTAAAGTAAGCAAAGTTGTATTTGGCATTCTCCTATCCACCTCTCTGATCCCTTAAGTTTCATCTTCTCTCTGCCATTTTACAGACTCTGTCTGGCTAATCAAAGAAGTCAGTTTTCTCAGTTGTATGTTTCACCTTTGTAAATAGGAGACTGCATCTAGTCCAGGAATACTCATGGATGTCAGCACTCTTGAGCAAATAATATTTGACAATCTGCTTGTTATCCAGCCAGCTAGTCATAATGTCTTATGCAAACCCCACCCTTATTGTCATGGTTGAGTAGAGAATCTAAGGAAGGGGTTGCTGCTTCACCCACTCACAGAACCACCTGTTTGGCAAGCAGATCTTTCTCTTTAAGGGAGCACTATTGAAAATTAAATAAGATGTAAAGCAATCAGCTTCTCTGTGGAATTTCAGAGCTAGTATGAGGAAAGCAGAAAAGGAGTGTACTATAGAAATAATTGTTGAATGAGTGAATAAAAAGGAAGATAAACATATGAATGAGAGAGATTTGGGGAAAGGATGCCTTAACAGAATTCCTTAAGCCATTTGAAAATGGAATCCCTCCTCTCAATTGCTGCTCCAGACACAAAAATCACTAACCTATCTTCTGCATATATTTGTTTTCCAAGAATGCCTGTGGGAGTTCCCTAAGTGTAACCCACACCAGGATGGTGGAGGGGCAGGAGTCCCTGACCTTGGGTGACACCTGGAATTTGACCTGCAGACTAGAGTACACCTTTCTATGTAAATGCTGCTTTCTTATAAGGCTTGTAGGCATTTATGGCTTTAAGGCAGGAATTCTCTCAGGCTTAGGACATAAATTAAAGCCATATAGTGTCAGCTTCAATAAAGGCCTCTGTGTTTTAAATTTTTTGACTTTCTCTTTAGAAAGACAACACTGCATGGGGAGGTTAGTCTTTTTGATCAGTCTCAACATTTTTCCAGTCATTCTCAACTTGCCTTCAAAAGAATCTCCCACAAGAATTACATGAATATTGTGCCCCCAAGGTGAATGCAGTGTTTGGAACAACAAAATATTGATTTCCCATTGTGTAACTTCCATTTAATTTAAACCAAAATGCAAGGAGGCGAAAGGGTTGGAAAGAGAGTCCGCTGATATAACCCTTTCCAGTGATCCTTGAAAACTTCACACATTTCCAGGGCTGCATTTGTTGACAGACACTTCTTTCTATCACAGCTTGGCCTTACATAGCTCTTGAAAGCTTGGTCTAAAAAAATCTAAAATCTCTCTTAAAGCCTGGCTTTTCTAGCCAGGGTGAACATTAGACCTTAGCTGCTTGCCCAATTCAGCCCATTCATCAGACTTGGTTTAATTCTTAGGACTTACTCCAACATAGGCTCAAAATAATGTGGCTGCTCCACAAATGTACGAAAAAGGCAGCCCTCCCCCCCTCCAGTGGCATGTACTTTGTCTTTACAATCCTGGTACTGTTGTTCCAGTCTAAGGGTCCTTGGAAACCCTTGTGAGTCATGTCCTATCATTTTGCAAATTCCATTAGAAAATTAAACATTTCCTGATGTGCTTTCTTCCTCATCCCCAAAGGTCAAAAGCACTTTCCTAAGATATTTTTTTCATTTAACATTGTTTTATAAAATCGTCATAAATGAACTTAACATTTTCTCTGCTTTATATTACATGAGTATTGTTGAAGTCCATGATATCTGATTGCTTTAGGTTCAGAGGTAAACTGAGTATTTTTCGCAGGTTTTATCATTGTAATCATTTATCAGATAAGGTCATCAGTCATCTCACTGTTAATTGCCAGATATTTTAGGCATTCATTTGTTAATTTATTCCTCTAAAATTGATTTAATAATTCAGAAATAACTGCCTTGTACCAGACTATACTAAACATTTTATATACATCATTATATCAATAATTTTATGAGATTGGTTCTATTGCCTTCATTTTATTAATAAGAAAATAGAGGCTCAGAGAAGTTAAGTAATTTACCTAATTATGCAGGTAAATATTAAAGGCAGAAATACAAATAATAATCTTCACTTTCAAAACCTGAGTTTCACTTCCATACAACTCTAGATATATCATCAGTGGATCACCATTTTGAGCCATGGCATTAGCTAATAAAAAGAGAAAAAATGAATAAAAGGAAACACCACCTTTACAAAATTTGCAATATATAGCAACAAAGGAAAAAAAAATCTATATACCACAAAAAGTAATGCTTGGTATAGATATGTTATCTGCCTGAGAAAGATAAATGCCCTTCAAATATTAAGAGTTCAAAAAGTTCATGATGATTCAAAGTAGTAGGTCAAATGAGGCTTTTCCAAAAAAGGAGAAAGAAACATAGGGTAAATTTATTAGTTCACCTGCTTGTTCAGGAGTAGATATGGTGGCAGAGAAACTAAGTTCAAATGGTATAACCAGGTGCTATTTTTCCCCCATGTCCTTTTTAGACACATTTCTTTGGTGTTGGGCCCATTCTCCTCTATGACTTGCAGTTAATATGCTTCCTGGTTTACATCCAGTAAGAAAAGGAAATTATTTCCTCAATAATTCACTCAACATGCCTCAAATTGACTTTTATTGTTCACGACTGGCCTGGCTTGGGTTATCTCTCTATGCCCTAAACCAATTATTGTCTAAGGGAGAGAGTATACTAATTGGCTTTATTAGGGATTACCACTGCGATCTGAATGGGATGAATGAGACTCACTGGGCACACAGCAGGGAAACTCAGGATGAGAAAAAGGGAGTAATATCCATCACTGAGGATTTGTATTCTAAGATCTCATGATTTATATGTGCTATGTATTAACAACAGAAAAATGTTACTTAATAATAAAAAATTTTGAGTGATATTCTCAATTCTTATTTACCAACATGCCTTCCCTTGAGTTTGGTATGTCATGATTCTGTACCAATTAACCACACACCATCTCAAAAACTTGCTCCCTACCTTCATCTTCTGAGGTTTTCTTTGTTTTTGTTGTTCCCCTTAAATATACTACCTTTCCTTGCTTTTCTAAATTATTAGCAAACTCTGAACACAGCTTAAACCCATCCTCAGAAACCATTTCCTAGTTACCCTGCCCTACACTGTTACCTTATTCTTTCAAATTCCAGTACCATTCCTTGTGTTCACTCATATTTAATATCACTTCTTATGCTGTTGCTTGTTAATCCTTATGTGTATTTATTTTCTCTCCAACCTGGTGATAGTCTTCCTGAGGTTACTCCCTGGATAACCAAGTTAGTTTTATATTTAAAGTAAATGGTATTTATAATTGCAATTACAAACACATTGTTCATTTTTGGGAGAACAGTGCTTTTCAACTTATCTAGGTCGTAGTGGACCTAGAAAAGTGCTAAGGTCATTACCCTGCAGAATGAGAAATCAATATATCCTGCTTTATGCAACTAAATATTCAGTTTCATGAGTTGTTGTCTTAGAACTTATATGGGTAAGTAATAAAGTAATAAAGATTGAAGAGAAAAATTTTGAGAGGAAAAACTATAAAAATCCTATTAGCATGCAATTATTATCAATATTTTTCTCTTGTGTATCCTATGATTTTTTTGTTGGTGTGTTTTTGTTTGGTTTGGCTTTGGTCAAGCAATAAGTCTTTTAAAACATTAGAGATAACAATTCCTTGACTCAGCTCATGAGAGTTTAGAGCTCTATGGCAAAGTTTGGGAACCTCTGTACAGTGGTGAAATGTCATATTTACCCTTATGCAAGTCTTACATTTGAGGTTGGTAATGGCCACAGGTGTTATTGACTACAATGGAATTCAGACCTGTCCAGTTATGCCCTTAAGAACATGATTTCAAAACCTGTCCTGATCAATTACAAAGAGAATTCTTGAAAGAACTGACTTCTTGTTTAATCAGGGTATTAAACAACATATTGTTCAGATATATAATCTTTTCTTATTTTCTTAGAACTCTAGAGAAGCATTTAGAGAAGTTCAAATAATGGTGAATATTTTTATTGATGTCTCTCTAGAAATGTTTACATTTAATAAACAATAGAAGGCAAATGAGAAGGCACTAACATTTATTTAGTCCTAGATTGTACCTGGTACTTTGTATGACTTAATTGATACATTCATTTATTCATTCCTTAACATATAATTTTTGAGAGTTAGCACATAACAAAAATGATTGCTGTGTTAGGAAAAACTGCATATTCCCTACATCCATGATGGATGTATATTCTAGGGAAGAAGTTGGATACAAACAAAATTCATACTTGCAAACAGTGCTGGGAAGGAATAAATGTAATTTTATCCTCAATAGGCCTTTAAGGAAGCATATTGTACTCTTTTTATAAGTTAGGAGATTAAGGAACTTGTCTAAACCTACCAAGGTTATGAGGGTCGGCAGGTGTTGCCCTGAACCTCTCCTGGGAGGAGGAGATGTCATTGACATCAGCTGTAATATACCTGAGGCTCCACAGGTTTTGCATTATCACCTGCACAACTGCATGCATAAGCTTAAAATAGAGGGGATTTAGCCTTAGCTTGTCCACATTTCCCTTATTCCTGTAGTTATCCATAGTAAGCTTACCTGAAATTTGTCTTTTTCTTCAAATCCATAGAACATGAAAGGCAGCTAAATAATGCCCTGAGGGATAAATTTCATTCAATTAACAAAAGACTGTTTGCTTGGTGTATATAAAAAACACAGTAAAGGTGTTTCCTGGCCTCACCAAGTTCCTAGTAGACCAGGAAAATAAATGGAAATGACATTGCCTATTATGCCACAATGCACACAGAAGACACTTTGTTAACAAGGCGTTTTCATTTGCTATTCCTAGCAGCCATACTAGTTATGAGATAGAGGCTTGACAAGGTAACCAGGATGCTTGGATACTGGAGCTTACATCATCTACTGAGCAATGATGAACCTCTGCCAATTTGAACATGTAGTAGCACCATATGCACCTCAAAATTTAGGATTACTCTAGCTGTGTAAAGGCATATGATTGAAATTCCGAGTCTCAGAAAACCCAATTAGAGAAGATTTTTTATAAAGGATCAACATGAAGCGAAATGTTCTATGATGGTGGAGAAAATTTTTTAAAAAGGAATAAATTTGGAAAAGCATGTGCTATTCAGAAAGAAGATGGCAGTCTCCTTTTCCTTGTTTTCCATAGTTTCAGCTTTGTGTAGTGAACAACACTTAGTAAATCTTCCATACTTTTTCACTGTAATATAAATGAACATTCCTACATAGCTCATTTCTCAGCTCTTTTTAATTAGAATCCGAATAGAAGAATGGGTATCTCGGGCTGTTAGTAATTTGATACAGAACTTTTCACCTTCAGGTCAGTGGTAAGTGAAACACATTTACATATTTTTAAGTGGATTTATTGCACTTGAAGGGAGCCCAGTTTTAATCCTTGACACAAGAACACTTTATTGCCAGAAAGCCCACAGGCGTTCAAACATTGATCAGGAAGTAACAGAGAAAAAGGTTTCAATTTCAACTGCTTTTCAGTGTTTAGCTTCCCTTCCAAGATCTTCTTAAATTGTTTTAATTAATCCTAATTATGATTCTACTTTTAAAGACTGATATCTATCTGATGACAAATTGGATATGGACCAATAAGCTAGGCTTATTTTAATTTGGAATATAAGCTTTCCAGGGGCTTAAAAATAATTATCCATATCAAAAAAATCAAGGAATCTACTACAGCACACACATTCTGCTAAGGGGAAAAGGAATCAGTGAGAGAAATTATATTACAAAATTCAGTAGTAGCAATATGGCTTTTACAATTAGAAAACAATAGCTCTAATTACATTGATTTCGGTATCCAGGAAATTTGAAGTTGCTATTTCTGATGTGTGTGCCCACTTAACACCCCTAGAAATGACCATAATGGAATCAACCCTATCCAATTCCCCAGCCTCCAAGGCAACACATCCATGGCAACAACTAAGCATCATTACCATTTCTTAACTGTGAAAAAAAAAATAACCATTTCTTAATGTCCCTTAATAAAATCTTGGATTAGGAAATACAAAAATACAAAAAAAAATCTGTTGTATCATGATTGAATGTATATATTCTCTATCAGATTTATTAATAAGAAATAGCCATATAATGATAAATACAATGCAATTCCTGTTTCTTGGCTTCAAGAACCCTGAATGCAGAATGTGGGAGAAGCACCTGCATGCAGATTACTTACTAGGAACATGAACACAAGGAACAGGAGTGAGAGACACTGAGATCCAACAGAGTAGGAGGGAAATCCAAAGGAAAAACTACTGCATCAGCCACCGCCATAAGCAAGTGATTTCCATTCTGCCAGACTTCTGAGGAGATTGATGAACGTGTCTCAGTACTGTTCACCTGGAAGATAACGGGCTCCTGCTCTCCTATTGGCAACTTGCATATGTGCACCTGAACAGGGGTACCACACTACAGTGTCAGGGAGGCCTTGTGAGGCCTGAATAGGACACTGAGATTCACCTGCTGTATGCCCAGTGAGGACCTTTGCTAGACACGAGGGTGCAGCAGAGACTGAAGGAAGAGATGAGGCTGAACCAACCTGAAGGATGAAGAAGAGGTTTATGACACACTCTGGCCTGACAGAGCTTACTTCTCATGTCTCTTTCAGGAGACACATCTTCTCTTAGGAAAGGACATTAAAGATAAGTTAAATAAGATATCTTTAATGAAAGTTTGAAGATGGACCCTTTTGGAATTATTCCATAGAGTGGATGGGGAGGTAGAGATGAAATAAGTAGACTTTGAGGTCAAACAAATTTTGATTTAAATGTTGTTTTTAATTCTTATTCATTGTGTGGCCTTGATGACCAATTGGAGGTTTCTCATTAGCATGGGGGGGACGGTGTCCTGTGTGATGAAATATTCTCTATCCCATGCAATGATTGTGAATGTTAAATGAGATGCTGTATGTGTAGCATCTAGTCCATAGTCTTGTATAAGTATTGAAGGAACAAAAAATTATTAGCTACCATGCAAAGTAATGACTGAGAATCTTCTGTTTTCTCATTTTCACCTATATTTATGCATCAAATGATACCATGAAACAACGTTAACACATTTGAAGATTAATATAGTAGGCATTTATCTTTTCACTGCACTGAACACCAAAAAACTAGGGAAGGAATATTTTGTCTCAAGTCTTCTATCAGGGTTAAAAGTAGGAATTGTTTTAAACTATAATTTCAATTCACAAAGTTTCTTTAAGCTCTTCCTTCTGAGAAGAAGCAGCAAGTGATTTTGTTTACTAATTCTTTAATTAAACTTTTTAAAAATTTAAGAAAAAAAATGATGTTTGGCTAAGCTATTTCTTGAAACATCAGTGACCCTGAATGCATGGTCTTTATAAGCTAAGAATTCCCTGAAGCTCAGTTGAAGCACTGAGATCTTAACCTACACAACAGAACAACAGGATCAGGCAAGTCACTGCACTGAGATACCACTTGGGGCCAGATTTTAATAGCTGACAACACATAATGGATTGACAAAAGCAAAACATCATTAACTTGAATCTACAAAGTCGACATTTCCATATGCAAATAGGAGTTAGCACATATGTGCCTGTGTGCAAGTCTCATTGCTTGTTTAGTTGTCTGTATGTCCTTTCAGTTGCTTTCTTTGTCTTTAAGATCCCAGTGGACAGGAACCACGTCTGGTAGCCCACTTAGCAAAACGACAATAGGTACACAGATTGAGGCCTCACTAAATGCTTTTTGTGGTAATGATGGTGATATTGTTGATTTTCTTTCTCACATGAGTAAGATCTATAGAGTAACGTCAGCACCCAGGAGTAGAAGGGTAGTCATGAACAATAGGTTTGAGCAGTGAGATATGAAAGTTACTGTATGTTTATATAACAGGGACACACTGAACTGACCCTAAGGCTGTGATTTCTAGAGAGCACTAGTCCTTATTTTCTATGCATTAGCTGAGGTTCATAATATTAATTCATACAAAAAGATGTTTCCTCCACTGCAAGATAGATAACTTTTTTACATTTATTCACAGAATGATGAAGCTGTGAAATTTTACCTTTTTGTGTAAATCTGCTAGAATCGATGATGTAAAATAGTTATAGGGACACACTGCCTAATTCTTGCCTTTGGGAAACTGATTCAACCTCTCCAGCCTTAAGTTTTTCTTGAGTAATTAAACCTACCTTACAGATGTGTGTGGATAAGATCAGATCAACAAGATATCAAGTGCTATAAAAACTTAGATCATTGTTATCCCCAAAAACATATCCTTTGAGCTGAGCTCAGGTGACTTTTGGAAACAGCAAATTATACTATTTTCATTATGAAAGTATATCCTTGGACTTACTGTTTTGTGTGCCTGTGTGAGCCCTCCATGAGGCTCTGCAACCTCCTGAGATTCCTTCCCTTTTACTCTCTTTCTCCATGTTTCCCAGTAATCTATCCTCTCTTGACTTGCATTTCCTTTGCAGTTGTGTATACAAATGTTGTCCGTTAAGATCAAGGGGTGGACACCTGGTTTGCTGCTCTGAGTTCTATCATTCATTCTCATAAAGATTTGGCTTTGGGCACTGCAGCTGCCATTCTCTCCATTCTTTTCCTTGCTCCCGAACAGCTACATAGGAAAGAATAATGAAGCCTTAAACTCTCCAATCCTGCTTCCTATCTACCTCGCATCCTCCTGTTACCAAAGGGGAAACACATGTTTTTCAAACTCAATTTTTGCTGATGAAAATTTTGTTCAATTTCACAGCTTGACTTCAGAATTTTCCCAAGTGATGGTAAATTCCATTCCCTTGCCAAACAAGGAAATAATCTACAAGCATGTTTGGAAGGAAAACTAGAAATTCCCCTCAAGCTTTAGCATCAGATAAATACAAGAAAGAAAAGAATTTGTTATGCCAGCCTCTCTGTCTTTCAAGATACTAACATGCTTAAAGATTGTAAATTTGGGAAGAATATTTAACCCGGGTCGATGGAATATATTATTACTAAAATGCAAGCTTTGACCTACAGATATTTATAGTAATGGTAGTATTTGAATGCTGAAAAGACAAAGAAGCAAAGCTTGCATGTTGCTTGGGGTTGAATGTATATTTGTTGAATCAATTATAGTTGAAGAGAATGCTCAACTAGATTTTTTTTCCCTCAGATGCTATTATTATGTTATTTTGCTTAAAAAGTTGTTTTGTAAGAACTTATATCTTCTTGTAAAAGGGTTTCTTTTATTTCCTTGATGGTTACCTCAAGTACTATAATTTCAAGTTCCTTTCTTTCCTTAGTTCACCACAGCCCAGATAAAAACCCTTCCTATAGGTCACTTTTGTTAAAGGTGTCATAAAAATAAATGACTTGTAAAAGGTAGGGAAAACATGAACCAGGAGAGGTGGAATAGAATCTTATTTCCCAGCAGTGCCACAGGAAGCCTTCATGTTCTTTTTTTTTTTTTTCCTTTTTGTGTGTGTGCTCAGTTCCGGCCATGAAAACCTCCCTGCTTCCACTGGGTACCCTACTCCCCATCCAGCCCCAGCCACCTTACCTGAGTGTCAAAGGTAAGTACTAAAATGACAAAAGGCAGGAGAACTTTTCCCCCTGGAAAGGGTTTTGGAAGTGAGCTAGTTTACTTAATCCCCAGGCAAACCTGTAGTCAAGCTAATCAGAATGAAAGAAACAGCTTCCTACATATGAGCTGGGACTGTGAGAAATTGTTTTTCAGGGTGTTTTATAGCCAAACCCCTTCAAGGCTATGGAAGAGTTCTCCAACCAGGGGCACAAATATTCAAGGAGAGCTTGTTTGTTTTATGGTTATTTTTATCCCACAATAAACAGCTTAAATTTGCAGACTATACTTTTTGACTATAAAGTGGGTTATTTCTCAAGATGTTGGTGCTTTCCCATAACAGATGGAATAAATAGAAGAAAATGCTGAGAATACACCACTGAAATTCTGATTTATTCAATCATTAACGAAAAGAAGTGCAATTTCAATGGTAATAGAATGAAAACCCAACTGTTTCTGCTTTCCTTCTGAAAACTAGTTTTCTATGGAGAACGCCGCTCTTAGGCAAACACCTATTTAAACCTCGGCAATGTATAATCTTAACTTCAGGCAGCATGGTTGCATGGGTTTGGTAATTTGTAATACCTCTGCAACTAGGGATAAAATATTAACTTTCAATAATATAAGCAGTATCCACAGTACAAATACTGGGAGAAAAAGTTACATTATCTCCAGGAAAGATTTAAAACACTTTGCAACTTGGCTTTCAATGCTTCTCAAGGCAGTGGCTTTGCAGCTTGTTAGAGGAAACACAGTCCATGCATAACCTTTGAAGGCTTGGCACTAAGTAGACAACCAATCAATTCAGTGTGTCTTTCTCAGGACACAATTAAGAAGGAGGGAAACAAAAGACATTTTGGTGCAACAATGCTTAAAATAATATCAGGGAGGCCACTTCCCTGTTGGAAACCACACAAAATACTTCTTGAAACCATTGTTTGAATATAATAAAGCCAAATAAAACACTGCTAGAAGTTATAAGAAAAGCAGAAAAGTTCATTTTTTTTAAAAACCCATGATACGTACGTATATAGTATAAGAAGTTCATGAAATACACATGTGTGACACCCCCATGCACACTCAGGATTTCTAAGAAAGTGGGACATTTATCTCTTTTCTTACATATTGCATCTAAACCTATAGATTTCAACACTTATGTGCTTGAACTCTCCTAAGAATTTGAAATCCGTGAACTGGGTGGACTAACAGAATTCATCAGATGTGAAGCCCGGAGTCAGATTCTGTTGTCAACCCATGGTGTGACCTTGACTAACTCATTTTTTCACCCCCAAAGATTTCTTTTGTTGTGTGAAATTTGGAAATTGAACATCTAAACAATATCTAAGCAAGTTAATTTCAATTCTAAAATTCCATAATTTTAGGTTTTCATTTGTTTTCAATTATTTTCTTCTTTTAAGTCCATTATTAATAAAAGGAAATCAACATAGAATTATGTTTATAAGATATGATCATCTGTATCTAGCTAAAGAAAGATGTTTGTGATAGAAACACTTCAGTTTTTTATTATCTTTAGTTTTTATCAGATGAAAAATTGTCCAATAGCAAGATGGTAATCTATTAAGCCTAAAATGAAAATTAAACCATTTTTTTTGTTTGATTTTTGGAATTGCTTTGTTTGTTGGCTTTGGAGTCAGGGTCTCATTATGTTGCCCAGGCTGGTCTTGAATACCTGGGCTCAAGTGATCCTCCCATCTCCCATCTCTCTCTCTCTCTCTCTCTCTCTCTCTCTCTCTCTCTTCCTCTCTCATTTCTCTTTTATCTCTTATCCTAGTTTAATTCTAGAAATTTTAGACATAGAATGGAATCTCATGGTAGTCTTCCCAGGAGTTTAAACAAGGCTATGTATACAGTCTGGTTAAACATTTTAAATCTATGTGTTCTGAAAGTGGATGTCACTTTTCTTGCCCTAATAATGTCCGCTGCAACAACATTATTGCTCAAACCAGCAAGGTTTTTAAATTGTGCTGCCCATTTCCTTTTTCAATCCACAGAATAGCTGCAGTTATTTTTAAACCTCTTTAGTTTCCTAAGTACATATAGTATCATGCCTATTGCTTAATGCAGGTGTGTTCGTTGGGGTTTGTTTACAATGGCAGGACTTATAAAAGCCCTGTATTATGAATAAACCAGTGCCTGAAATGAAGTGGAACTTTGATTTATTTGGGTAGGACTGTTTTCCAGTGCTGCAAATCATATTTTGGTGTTCATTTACCTTTGCATTCTTTTTGAGCCACCGGCACTGAGGCTGACGAATGAGAATCAAATGAAGTGTGCTAAGTGCTTCTGCTGGAGGGTTTCATCTCCCCACATGCCGGGGTGTGATTTATCTCTGCAATACATCACCCAACTTATTCTCCTTTACTTATTTTATTTAGTGTTGTCACAAATAATATCAATTGGCCATTGACTATGAACCCTAAACAATAGTAAATTAATGAAATAAGCTACATCTACAGAACTCATCTGTCCCCAATTTGATTAGAGCCACTTTGGTTGCACCAAGCCATTTACTATAGATGAACCTCATTTATTAGACAAGCAGCTTCATGAGTTCTTTGTAAATTGTTATGCATAGTATTTGCAGTGATTTTAATGAAACACTTAAAGCTGACTCTTTTATATCTCAATCACTAAGAGTATTTTATGCTTGTGGAATAGGCATTTTCAGTCATCCTATGACTTTCATCTAAGCAACTCCATGTGAAGTAGTTGTGCATTGATGGAAATGGGTGTTCTTTGGGGAAGACAATAGAGGCAGGGAAGGGACACAGGGTTTATTTTGTGTCAGGGATTCTTGGGTAAGGTGACGCATGAGCCATGTTTAAGGTTACCTCCCAGCTCTGCCCACCATTCCCATTCCTGTGCCCTTCTGCCTGCTAGCATGTCAAGAAGCATTTCAGACCACAAGAATGCAGAATTCCAAATGGTCTATTTACTTCACAGTTTGAAAAGGCAGGTTTCACAAAAGGAATGGCTTCATAAAAACAATCTGAGTCATTCACACACAATGTCAATATTGCTTTGTAGTGACTCTAATAAACATGGGGAGGCCAAACATGTCACTTACTTACTGCAAGGCAAATAAAAATTATAAATCAAAAGTGGGAAACATAAATGAGCTCAATAAGAAACAAGAAGCCCCCCTCTAGGCACTGAGGAAACTGCTACAAAGGTGGGGTCAGGGGTGAAGAGTGCAGGTGGAACACGTACCCAGAGGGGAGCCAGAGGAGGCGGGCTAACTGAACAACTGCAGTGAAAGGCAGAGGAGCAATGTGGGGGGACAGAAAATCATGGCAGATGAGATAAGAACATTCCTGGGAAGTACTGGCATGAAACAAATGCAGAATAAAAATTGGAAACATTTGTAAGGGCTTTCTCCCAAACACAAATGAAGGCGGGTGGTGGTGATGCAGCACAGAATCCTCCATTTCTTTGCAAAGTACATATGCCCTCCTCATGCATCCACTGCAGTTATTATCTATTAAATAACTGAGAAAATCACACAAGCAACACTTAGTGTTCGAGGTAAAAGCATATTCAATATCCCTGCTTTACTAAAGAATTTGATGTATGCCACCACCACAAACCCTCACATATTTTCAAAGAAATATATAGGTCTTAGAGTACTAGAGCTTACAAACTGGAAATGAGAGAACTTAGACATCCCTGTCCCAAAGATTCTTTTTCCAAGGATATGGAAAAAATTTTTTTCCACATATTGTTAATTGAAATTCAATTCACTAGTATTTTTTATTTTTATTTTAATTGAAAGCAAACATGTCCACTGAAACAATCTCCTAGTTAAAAGGGAACATGGAAGAAAGGAGAAAGGAAAGAAAAGCCATTAGGACAGAAGGAAGGAAAGAAGGAAAGGGAGGTAGGGAGGGAGGTAGGGAGGAAGGAAAGAAGGAAGGAAGGAAGGAAGGAAGGAAGGAAGGAAGGAAGGAAGGAAGGAAGGAAGGAAAGGAAGGAAGGAAGTCTTGCTGTTCTTTCATGTATACATTCTTATTAATGAGTGACTTCTGCACTATATTATGTAAGTGTAATGTAACATTTAGCCTGAGAAAAAGACAGCTGGAAATACATCCAGGTGTACATGTCCTAAAGTGAGTTTTCTGACAAAATGATTTGGTCAAAAGTGCTTGGGAAAGATCTGCAACTCAGCATTTCTCTGACATTCACAGTGCTCATATAGAGGTTCTGAGGAATCCTAAGTTAAGATTGTTTTAACTTGCATTTAAAAAACATGGTAGACTAGGGCACCTCTCCCGCACCCTTATATCTCCTATTAATAGTCTGTGGCAACAGTTTTCCATGGAACATAATTTGGGAAATGCTGCTCTTGACCCTTCTGCAGAACTCACCCATAAAGTCTAATTCTTTTAGAGATTTTAGATAGGAAAATATGCCCGTGGATAGCACTACCCTCAAGAAGAACAAAGTTTATCAAGGGAATTCTTGCCTCTGAAGTCTTCAGATGTGACTGATGAGTGAATAAAAATTTCATTTTGAGAGTTTCCAAACTTCAGATTATTTTTTCCCATAACTGCACTTGAAACTTAGAATTCAGTGGCAGTGTACTGAAAGAAAAAGAAAAAGAAGACCTGCAGATTAGGATACTCACATATCCACATTTATCTCCAATTTTTAAAAACTGTAGATGTGAGTGAAGCCCACTTATGGCAATTGCAGTTCTTGCATAGATACTCCCTTTTTTATCTGATTCACATCCTGTATACCAAACTGCCAAAATATCTCTGTCTCTCTCTCTCTCTCTCTCTCTCTCTCTCTCTCTCTCAAATTAGCAACAATGCCTTTCTGATTATGTCTCAGATTCATTTCCCTCGATCTCTCTGGGGCTCAACAGTGTTGACTCCTGGATGTTCTTATCTGAGTTCTCTGTTCCATGTCACCCTAATTCTCCCACCTGTTCAATGACTCTCCTGGTCACAACTTCCTGATCCAGTGACCTCACTGTTCCTCTCATGTACAAAACCCAGGATCTGATCAGGTGTTTGTTTTACTAAATATCTTTCTTAGTCTCTAAATTTTAGTATCATCTCCAAAAATATACCTGGCCAATAGGTGTATCACCATAGCACAGGAGCTACCTTTGCATTTCCACTTATACCAGAATATTTTCTCTCAAATAACCTTTTGATATGTGCAGTTTAATAAATTACTGTCTGTCCTATACAAACTCAATTTAAAAATAAACTTCCTTCTCTATGTAGCAATACCATTTTCCACTTCAAATATTTTAAAAATGATTTTTTAGTGTCAGTTAAGAAAAACTCAAAATCTAAGTTTTCCCAGTGGTGTGTGTATACTTACTTCCTTCTACTTGATCATGAAATTCTATACATCATATCAACTATTTATTAATTCCTTACAATCTGCCACTACATTGTAGGTACTATGGAAACAAAGTCAATCGACCTTCAAGAACCTCCTCATTTAACCCACGAAGTAGGATTATGAACCTAAAATTGAAATAAGATAAATTTCATGCTCTAAGTACAAGATATATAAGTTGTCATGGAAGGGAAAAAGAGGGAGACCAGAGAAGGCTGGGCAAGTCAACATTAGGAAAGGCTTCATAGAAGAGGCAATGTTTGAGATGGATCTTGAAGGATAGGTTGAGGATCATCTGGGGCAAAATGATATTTCAGGCTATAAATGTTTATAACTTAATCTATAAATGTTTATAATATTTAAATGGAGGAATTTTGATTTGCCTCAAAGCAGTGTTCATAAAAATTGTTGAAGTTTGGAGAAAATGTTGGGAAATGAGAACCCCTCCCCCCCCCAAAATAAGGAACCTTTCTTATTATGAACCTTGAATGAATTGCTAAGAAATTCTGACTTGACTCTGAAGGTTTGGAGGATGACCAGAACTTAAGCAGAACAGTGCATAATCACATCTATAAGCTGGAATTATGATCACACTGATACTAAAGAGGAAGGAAAAGAGAAGATGAGGTAAAGGACATGGCAACAGTCTGCTCCCTATGCTTTCTGACTCCAAGCTTTCCTGTATTTGGTTCTAGTGGTCCTGGGTAACTTTTTTATACTTTATAGCACAAAAACAATTTAAAACATTTCAGTAACTATGTTTTATCTTTTTACATCAAAATCAAACCTTTCTACCTTCTAGTTACCTTCATATTTACTGAAGAATATATTATCCCATATTCACATAAAACATTTTAATAAAACCATTTAAGCCAATGGTTTTATAATAATGTCTTATAGAGCGATACATGGTATAAAATTAAAGCACAGTAAAAGCATGGAGTGCAATGAACAGTCAATCCTAGTGGAGCAAGGATAGAAAGCCAGGCTGTCAGACTCTAGTCCTTCTAAGGCCCCTATTATATGTCTTTCTCAGGCACACCTTCATTCCTGGCTTTTGAAACCTGCAACAATCTCTCCTATTACAATCATTCTCATGTAACTCAAGTCTCATTGACATCAAATCTATGTCCTAATCAGACATGTCTACTGACCATCACTTAAAGTGTCCTCACAGTGTGTTTGCTTTTTGGCTCATACTGTTTCTTTAGCATGTGCACATGCACATAGGCATGCACATCCTTTTCACTTTAACCTAGTTTCAAATTATTTTATGAAGCATTTCCTTGGAAGATGCTAAGTGGTAGAGCACTTACCAGCATGTGTGAGGCCCTTGATTCAATTCCAAGCACCAAGCACCATAAAACTAACCAACAAGCAACACAACAAAGACCAACTACCATCTAATAAAACAAGAATTACATCTTCAGATCTTCAATTGTGTTTCTAATCTCCATGATGTGCACTGTTATTCTGGGCAATCTAGAAATCTATAAATAGTTATAACACATTTTCTTCTGAGTTCTATTTCCCAAAAATAATGAATAGAGACTAATATGTTACTATTTCAAAAACTGAAAGTATTCCAACTTTGGGATGAGATTTCTGTAGTTCTGTGTTGACAGTGATTTTAAAATTATAGCATCTGAAAACAAGTGAAATATTAAAGTCTTAAATCCTTCTGTATTAATATTATTTCATTTTGTGTCATTTAATTCTAAAGGAAAAATATTTAAAAATTAAATTCTTATTTTCCTTATTGCAGCCCAATAATTGCCAATAACTATGTCAGCATTTACATCATACACTTAAAAGTGGTGACTCAGGTTTGGTGAAGAGAATGATTTCTTTCTAGGAAATGAAGCAGTTGGATTCATAACTAAGGTGAAGTAAACCCCTCTGGGAAAAGCAAACTGCTGAGGATTCCTATGACATTTGCATCATTTCAAGCTAATACTCAGGTGACCTTGCCAATAATACTTATTCTAATCCATGCAAATAACTGGTTTCTCAATATGAAATTAATGTTCTTTCAGCTTTTTTTTAAAAAAATCCAACAACCCCTGCTTTCCACAATTCTCCAACTTTAAGGTATTTAAAATGTAATTTTTATGTCTTTGTAAACAATATAGTATTCTCAATTTCAACTAGTATTTTTTGCTCAATTTGATGGATTCAACTAGAATAAAGAACACAGATAACAGTTAAAAACTAGAATCTTAACAAAGTTGCTGGTGTTACAAACTTTGCATTCCTTTGCTAAGGCTGCCTTGGCAAAGTTCTGCAAGCTGATTGAAATGGAATGATTCATAGTTCTGAAATCTGAAATTAAGGTGTCAGTAGGGTTGATTCTTTCTTAGGGCTACAAGGGAAGAATTTGTTCCAGAGCTCTCTCTTTGGTTTGTAGATACTCACAGTCATGTTCACACATTTGTTTTCCCTGGGTATGTGTCTATCCTCAAATTTCCCCATTCATATGGACACTAGTTGTACTGGATTAGGGCATACCCTGTTGACCTCATTCAATTTGATTATTTCTATAAAGACTCCATTTCCAAATAATGTCACATTTGTAGGTATTGGAGGTAAGGACTTCAACAGATGTATGGGAAAATGACACAATACAACCCATAGCAGATACCTCATTTTTATTTTAAATATCATTTAAAATTTTACTTAGTTTTCCATAAACCCTAGAAGAAACATAAATATGTATTAGGAGCCATAATTAGATGGTTCCCCAAAACTATATAGATTTAAAGTAATAAAGGAAATACTCAAATGGTAAGCTTTTTGGTTATTTGTTTTAATTTTGACATGAAGTTCAAATGAAATTGGAATTTTGAAGTGACTACACATTTTTAATGAACCAAGAATTGAAAAGCAACTAAACACTGCTATTCAAGTTCATAGGCAAAGTAGAATGCTGCCTATGGTGCCTGATCCCTACTAGTAATTCTTCACACCTGCAAAATCTGTACCCTGTCAATTTCTGGCTTATAGCTGATGCTACCAAAAGACTGTCTCACACATATTTCAGAAAATACATATATTTCATAAAATAAGGGGAGATCAAGTCAATCACAGTAACAAAAAATGTATTGAGAATAAACAGATTTCTTCTAACCAGTGATCCTTCAACATTCAAGAGTACAGATTTCTGTTGCTTCTCCGAATGCCTTAGCAAATATTCTGCTATAACAGTGTATTACACACAGTTCAATTATGAACAATAAAAGCCAGTTTGGCATAGGGTTCTGGAAAGCCCAAGATTAAGGAACTGCAACAGGTAAGGACCTCCAGCTACATCATAACATGGCAGAAGGTATCACATTGTAAAAGAGCATATGAGAGAGAGAGAGAGAGAGAGAGAGAGAGAGAGAGAACAAAAGAAAATACGTGTTCAAGAGAGCTCATTCCTGCTCTTAATCCTTTCATGAGAGTGGAACGTCATGACCTTATCATCTCTTAAAGGTCCCACTTCCAATTATCATCACAGTGCAATTAGATTTCTCTGTGTGTGTTTTGGAGGGAACATGCAGGGCTTTCTACCCTAAGTCCAATGCACCAACACCTTTTGCCTGAATTGTTAAAATTGGGTCTTAATTGGATGGATATCTTGATTTCTTTATTCAGCAAAAATTTATGGAATTCTATCATATACTAAGCATTATTGGAGGTGCTTGAGGTAACTTAGTAAGGGGAAAATATTGTTGTCCCTTGTAGGGTTTATCTAGAGGAATTTGGAAATGTCTTTTTTTTTTTTTTTCATCTTCCTCCAATTTGTCAACTATACAACATCCAAAGTGATTTCAAAGATATCTCTGATCTTGCCACTTTCTATCTAAAGCTTGTTCATAATTTTCAATCACTCTTGATTAATGTCCAAAAGTCTTGATGTAACCTTCAAAGTACTGTGTAATCTAGTTCCCATTTGATTCTGGCACCTCATACACATTGCTTTCTTCACCGTGTTCCAACCACATGGCATTATCCTTTGTAATGGTGACAATTATCAACTCCATAAAATCTGCACGTCCATTTCTTTTTTCTACGATTTAACTCTCTCTCTCCACTCTTCAAATGTCCATTTCCAACTTTTGCTTCATATCTCAGCAGAAACATTACCTCTACAATATTACCTTAATCTGTAATGCTAAGCACAATATACCTGTAATACCTACCTATTTATACCTTCTCATTTGAAACAATTTAAATATTTTGTGTATAATGTCTATTTATCCCACTGCACTAATTCAATTTGAACAAATACTATAAAGGTTTACAATTTTCTCCTTGTACCTAGCATAGTACTGGATAAATGGATAGAACTTAAGATATACTTACTGAATGCAAGAGAAATGAAGTAGAAAAGAAAAGACATTACTTCAGTGTAGTTATTGCTTTCTTTTAGCAAAAGAAAAGAAATGTTGAGAAAACGTAACTTAACCTATAATGGACATTCACCCTATATATGGAATACTTATAAAAACAAATTGAGCAATTTTATAGGTACCCTATAGGTTTGCATAGGTGTCCTATATATAGGTTGATGGGATACAGTGGGTTAAAGTGAAGTGAATTTGAACCGCAATTGACATTAGCTTAAGGGATAGAGGATTGGGTACTGGTCAGAAATCAACAGTGTACTATAAGCAACATTTTCCAAGTACATTCAATTGCAAACTAGTCCCATAAAATGCTTCTCAAAGCATGATACTATGGTCAAAGAAATTTGGCTGCAAATATTTTCTGTATCTTAGAGATTCATAATTCATATTAGGAGCTCTAAGAAGTCTTCTTGTAAAAAAAGAAAATCTGTTTAATGAGCCTCTCTCTTTCCCTGGAATACTTAATATCACTCAGGAGCTCTTGCTAGGAAATGTGGGTCTAAGTTATAAAAAGTCTATTCCACTCCTTTATTTTTTTCTAATAATTAAAGGCATTTAGATAAAATATCTCCTTCTGCATTTTCTCTTATTTCAAAAGAAAGCCTGAGGTCTCTTAAAACGCCTGCCTTAAAATTGGTATAAGAAATCAGAAATCTTATATCACTTTGAATAATTGAGTTATCAATACCTATAGATTTGCAGTGTCCTAAGTGGTCACATATGCTCCACATGGAATTACTTTAGCTTATTTATAATGGCATAGGCCAGGAGTCTCCAAATATTGTTAGCCCAGTTTTTATTTACATGTAGTATAAATGTACCACTATACCTTTAAACCATTCATTTTATAAAAACATACTCTAAAATAATAGCCTTAAAGATTGAGGTAAAATCAATTTAACAAGAGGGCGTAATTTTTTCTTTTCACTATTCAATAGATCATTGTGCAAACTCCCTAGATTACATGAAATTCCTCACCTTGGGGTAATTCTTATATATCACCAGGTTAGAGTTCATACAGAAATGACGAGGTCTAGGATTCCTCTTCAGGAGTACGTGACAATGCATTCAAAAGCCTACTGTTTGTATTTACCCTGAAAATGTTTCAGCTACTATTTAGTGGATGGGGCTTATTCTGGTGGATTAGGAGATGTGAATTTGGAGGCTGTGAAGAAAATATTGGAATGTGGAAAAAGCATTTATCTTCATAAACTTTGTGTCAGGATCAAGTGGTGCCTAATTCACTACCATGGTGGTTCTAGATAGAGCCCTACCTTCTCCACTTGGGCCTGAGAAGCAGAAGGGCACAGTAACAAAGGGACATGGCTTTTTTAGAAGACCAAACTACAAAGGCCATCTGATCAATTAGGGCATGCACCCACCAGGGGTTCAGAAGGTGGAGGTTATGGAGGACTGATTTTAAGTTTTTTCTTATTGTGTTTTAAGCAGGGAGAATTCTGAAGAGTAATTTCAAAGTTATTTCAATACTGAGAGCACTAGAACAAAAGCGTGGGCTTAATATTTGTTGTATTGCACAACCAATGTAATTCAAGCCTCCATCTTGGCAGAGACTACATTCAGAGAAGACCTCAGAGAGAATTCATAACAGATGCATAGAGAGTTATGAGTTTGGAGACTCCTTGAATTTGAAAATGATGGTCTTCATGAGCAGTATTGCAGGATTGATAGGTATCTTGAAGGAAAAGGGCAATGGATCTGTTGTAATTTCCACATTAAAAAACTTGAAGCTATATGATCAGTAAAAAGATATTTCATCTCTCAGAAGTACCATAAGTGTAAATAACTGTACTATCTCAAATCTTGCCTTGAAATAAAAGCATTCAGCCCAATGGTGTATAATTAGCACTCAATAAATTGTCATTCCTATTATTATTTACATTATTTTCACATTCATAGAAATGAGAATTATCTGTGACCTGATGTGTTTTCCAGGTATGTAACTGAATGCTAAATTGGTTCTTTTCAAACTTTGATATACATCCAGTTGACTATATTAAACTAGCAACCATATGTAAGCTGACAACTTTGATTAAGGAATTTTCAATTTGAACTTGACTTAATCTGTAGTTCAAGTGGAAAATCTGGTAGGAAGGCTTTCTCTCTTCTGCAGTTCTGTCAAACACAGTGATCCATGGAGACAGAAAGGGAAATTAAGCCAAGGAAATACACCATAAGTAAAAACTTTGTGGAATTGAACCCAGAAACAATCATGAAAGAACTGCAGAAAAAAAAATATGCCATCAACCTTACAAAACAAAATGACTTCTGCATCCTGAATTGACAGAACTTGAAAGTGAAATAATTTCTACAAATTAAAATTCTTAAGGATAATGAGTTACAAATAATATACCCATCAATCTTGATTTTAAATGATATTCTAGAACAAACATTTGAGTTCTAATGTACTGGGGACAATTATCAAAGTTCTCCACTAGAGAATAGGTTAAAAATTAATCAGCAATAACTTTTTATGGGTTTTATGTATTGTATTAGTCTAATCAGCTGCTAACCCTCCAGGGGTAAGGACTGGAATTAGATTTGTCAAGATGAAACAAATTGGAAGTGGGAATGATGAATTCTTCCTTTTCCTCAAACAAACAAACAAACAAACAGATCTTTGAAAAGTAATTTTTCCTTTCACAAAGTGAAAACTGGGTTTTGTAACATAATATGCTAAAAGAGATTCATTGATTGCCCTTTAAAAATCTGGAGCAGTCCATGAAGCAGGTACTGAATGAAATGGAAAAAGCTTCGGCTGACTTGATGTTCTAATCCATTCTCTGTAGAATTACAAATGGCAGTGCTTTCCGTTGTGATGCATTTCCCCCACACATCTGCAAAAAATTGTGCAATGTGTTTAGAGAAATAACACTCATTGTGATTTTATTTTCAGGGTCTAAAAGATTTCATATTTCTTAACTCTTTATTATCCTGGTATAATCAAGGCTGAGATGGCCTCCTGAAGAATTTATTTTCTTAACATAAAAGTATGGCTAATGGAGAACACATGTAAAACTATAAACTTTTCCAAATCAACATAACTTCCCATGCATGCAGCAAAGATTGACCATCATCAAACACTTTATTATTATTATTACTTTGGACAAGTTAAAAAATAGTGCACACTCAGCTTGTACCACTAGAACATGGCTGTCTTACCAGGGAGCATTGGATTCATTAACCCAACACCCTCAAGCCAAAATTGTAATGACCTATGGATTATAACAAGATGGAGGTCACAGGAGAGCCATTTAACTCAATTCCTAACATAAGTTATTTATGAAAAAAATATACAAATGAATTGTTTTTTGCATGAACACTATAAAATATTTTTATTAAAAATAAAAACAATGATAGAAGAAACAGAAAAGAAGGGAAACTCTCCTCAAGCAACCAAACATGTTTAACAGAGATGAAGCCTAGTCTATTTCCCTAGGGTGAAAATGTGTGGTTAAACATTTGAGGAGGATATTTCACTTGGTGTTACCCATCATAGCAACACCAGCGGGAGCAGCAACAGAAAATGGCCCATTAGTTTTTCCACAATAAACTCTTTTTTTCCCCCTCTGGTACACCCTTGGGATTCTTTGACATTACTTCAGTATAGTTATTGGTGGATGGATTCAATAATTGAAAGTCTCTCAATCTGAAATTAACATTTTCCATGTCACTATAGTATATACTAAAGGTTATAAAATTTGATTTTAATATCACCCTCTCTTCAATGCATTTGATTCCAGAAGGTAAGTTTGCAAGTGCAAAATACTCTATATTTTTGCATTTTTAGATTTGCATTTGTTTCTCAAATTGCATGCCAAGACTCCTATTCAATATAACTTTATTGTGCTCAAGGAAGAACTAATAAATGAGAGCTAACAGCTCCCAGTTGGAGTCTCCAATGTGTCTAACTTATACCTAAGGCTATAGCCTATGCCCAAGGGAGTTCTCTGAAAATATGTTCCTTGAAATGTATAAGCACAAATGAGAATTGGATGGAAGTCTTCACTGAGATAATAAAAAAATTTTCAGCACCTAATTGAGCCAAGCACCAGGGAGAAGACATTGTTCTTATGCAGAAAAGAAATCACAATTTAGTATAGAAGCCAGGCATTTAAGCCACATAGTGAGTTAATTTCAATCAGAGAAATATGCAACCACTTAAGTTAAGAACACAGAAGAAATGTGATTTGTGCATACAGAAACATTGCTTGGAAATTTTTCTTAAAGCTAGAAAAGATATTTTTCTAGACATCATCTGACTGTATCTCCTCTCTAATGTCGTGGATAAAACTGAAGCCTTAAGAGGTAAAATAACCCATGCTGGGAACCACAACTCATGTACACCACATCTCCAGTTTCTAAATCTAATGTTCTATTGATTGTAACTGACACCTCTTTAGGAAATATATGGTAGCACATCCCTAATTTATAATAACAATTTACACACTATTTCTCCTATTTCAAAGACTGCAGTAACATGCAGAGGGTGTGGTGTCAGAGATGACAACAAATTTCCTACTTCTTTCCCCTTTGACTGTGCTATTTAATCAAGGACTCATTGCTGGGAGACCAGGAACTTAAGAACAAAGTCTAACTGAAAGTCTTAGAGAATAGGCAAAAAGGAAAAAAAAAAAAAGTCACTGTATTAAGTACATGGAATAACAGATGAGAGCTTCCCCATTTAAAAGTACATTTAAAATCTAAAAGAATGTATAAAACTTTTGTGGACAAAGAAGAGGAGAAGAAACAACCATTAGGAAAATTCAATTAGCTGAAGTAGCATTATTCAGCAAATGTTTATTGACCATTTATTATGTGCCATGCTCAATAGTGCAAATAAGGTTTTTCTGCTTTAGAGATGTCAAAGTTGCTATTTTTTGAGAGGCTAGCGTAGTGTGGACGTATAAAATAATCAAATAATCACATTAGTTCAACTCAAGTCAGGTGTTCTGTGACAATGATATGATGGGGGCATGGGAGGTATAATGAAGAATTCTGACCTAAACTGAGAGATCAGTTTTCCTACACAAATTGATGTCTGATCTGTGATTAATGAGGAAAAAGAACCAATAAAACTAAATGGGTGCAGTGAAGGAACTAGGGGGCAAGAATTGTGTGAGAAGGGTTCTGAGCCAGGGACCATGTTAGCACATACTAAGGATTAGGTCTTTGCAGTACATTGATTGCATTCATGCCCCCAATTTGTCATATCTCCCTAAATCCATACCCTTGTGCTTGTCTGTTTCCATGAGGTTAACTTCATTCCACTTATTTTGATCAACAGGACGGTAGCAAACTGGACTGAAGCAGAAAAGTCACAAGCATGGGGCTGCTTTCTTTTCTTCCACCAGGAGAAAATGCCTGGGATAATCTGCTGAATGAGGAAACGGAACAGAGCAGCAGTCTCTACTGAGACCCGCCCTGTTTACCTGGCCACCAGTCAGACATAAGAGCCTAGGCAAGATCAGCAAAACAGCCCAGGTGATTTTCTGAATTTCACAGCCCAGAATCCTGCTGAGCCCTCCTCACAGCAGCAGAACTCCTCAGGTGAGCCCCACAGAACTGCCCAGTTAACCCATAGATTTGTGAAGTAAATAAATATTTAATGTTTTAACCCACTAGGATCTGTGGTTATTTGTCAGGAAACTTAAATATAGCTATAGGTAACTGATAAGGTGGAAGGTGTGAAAAATGGATTTTGCAGGGGTATATGGTATACAAAAGAGTGGAATAATTTTCAGTTTACAATAATAAGAGAGCATGGCAGCTTGGGCTTGGTGATAGCAAAGATGAAGAACAAGGGTATGGAATCAAAGTAATTTGGATTTAATTCTCTTAAAAATATTGAAATATGGAAGACTTTTAAACAGAGAAATAGTGACATAAAGAAACTTCTCCTAATTTAGAAACATTAAGTTCACCATGATTTCATGAATGGACTATGAGAGAAAGTGAACAGAGGCAAAGAATACTAGAACAAAAGGTGAAAGGAAAAAAGAAGACTAAATGCCAAAGGAATGCCTCTTCACCTCATGACACCATTCTGAACTCTGTATTTGGGAATATGGTCTCTTTCTTTAAAAGATGTTTTGTCTTTTTTTCTTTTTTGTTTTTTTCTGAATATCAGTAGCTTCATTTAATGTCTTTTAAACAGACCAACCTCAGTTAGCTGGTGACTTGAGAGTGAAATGAAATCCATGGATAAAATAAATGGTTAGTTACTTCCAAGATACTTTTACGTTCAGTGGTCTTGTGGATGAGAATTTAATATAAAGATATAAATGCATGGAAGTATATGGAATCAGCTTTAAAGTCTGCTTTTCCATTGTTGGTAAGGAGTCTTCTGAGATTAAGGAACTAATACAGGGAGGGGGGCGCAGAGCTCAGCATGAGCAAGGGCCTGGGTTCGATCCCTAGCACAGAAAGAAGAAAGGAAGACAGACAGCAGGATACTGCACAGAGTCATAATAGAAATTGTATCCTACATCATATCCTCACCAACCATCAAAAGTGCTCTCATCAGGTTTACTACTGATCTGCACATTGCTATACCCAGAGGCCACTGTCAGCCACTCACCTACTTCCTTAGTAGAGTTTTCTCACTTGTATTTCATACCACCTACTTCCTTGGTTTTCATCCTTCACTAGTTTCTTTCTTTGGATTCTATTCTTCTCCCCAATCTCTTAGTGGTGCAGAAGTCCACAGGTTTGTCCCTGGTTTTTTTCTTCAGAATTACAACTCCATTCATGTCTTTGGCGATCTCATCCAATCACATAGATTTAAATATTATCCATATGGTAAAAATTCATGCTCCTATCCAAAATACATTTGCATCTCTGTTCACTTAAGCATCCACCTGAATATCTAGCAGACTTCTCAAAATCAATATGCCTTAAAATAAATACAAGACTGCTTCCCCTGTAACCTTCCACATCTTAATCAATGGTAACTCCATCTATCTAATTGCTCAGGGTAACAAAAAAATTATTTATCCCTGAATCTTTCATATGTTACATTCATCCTACCAAACTCTTCTAGTTAATTTTACCTTAGTCTGATATTTTATTCTCAATGCAGCAACCCCAGTAGTGGTTTTAACATTCAAGATGGGTCTGTGCTCAAAATCATCCAAATGGCTTTTATCTTCAGGCAGACTGAAAGCCAAAATTCTTTAAAATCCTAAATGACCTTACCCTTATACTTGAATCCAGTTATCTCTTTAAATTCATCTCCTAACAGGCTCCCCTTGCTAACTCCACTAAAATTACAAGGTTTCCTTACATTTCCTTCAACATAATAACAGACTCTCACCTTAAGAGATTTGCTCCAGTGGTATTCTCTATTTGGGATTTTTGTTTTCCATACATAGGCAGCATTAATTCCTTTGCTGTTTTTAAAATTTTCTGCTCAAATGCCAATTCTCAATGATGCTGCCTTAATCTCAGTATTGAATATGGCATTCTAACCCCTCCCATAAACCCCAGCACTCATGATTTCCTTTGCCTTATTGTTCTTTCTCTCTTTTATCCATGGTAGTTATTACCTATGAACACACTAAATAATTTACTTATCCATTATGTTTATTTATTTTTTGTCTCCCTTCCCTTGAGTATAACAACTTCTGGATCCGAAATTTTTGGTCCATTTAGTAAAGTATTCTCAAGAGCCTGACACATAGAAGTCATTAAAAAAAAATCAGTTGAATGAAGGAATGAATAAATTGTAAATTATATGTTTCACTGCCCCCAATCTGAGCCCTGGTATGTGTCATGAATTGTTTCTGTGGTTAAAATTAATGTTTTCTTTTCTTCTTGGCTTTTATATCAGAAGAGTTTTTAAATGTGAATTAAGACATCCTTGTCTCACTTTTCTTCTTTTAAATTTCATTGCTCACAATTACTGCCACTTTGTATGTGATGTGGAGTCCCTGCCCTCGCTAGCTATAAAATGTAGGAATAAAACAGTACCAAATGACTTGTTGGATGTGGGAAGTGTACAAAGACATATGGGAGTCAAAGCCCTATGCGATTGGACAGGAACCACAGGAACCTAGTTGAGTGATTTACTCAGTGTGGTACAGTGAATCAGTAACAGAAATGGAAGGATAAAGGAATTCTACTTCCTAGTGAAGCCTATTTCCACTAAAACTTACTGCTTAGAGTCTAAATCAAAGTTCCAGAGAGTACAAAACTGGTTGCTTCCAGCAAGATCAGACCCCTGATGCCACAGGCTGCCCTGCTCATCATGGGCATGTCCATGGACAGTCCCCATGGGATGAAGCCCCCTTCATCCCCTTTGTTTTTTCCAGTCATAGTCAAGTTGAGGACCCAAGGGGTTTGAGTCCATGCATTCCCCCCACTTTTCTTTATTAGAGCATTATAGTTGTACATAGTAGTTGGGTTCATCCTGACAAAATCACACATGCAAGGAATTTGATTTCAGTTCATGATTCCCCACTTTTCTTTCCCTATTTTCCCCGCATCCTCCCTTCATTCCCCCATTCTCTTTCCTCTACTCTGCTAGACTTCCTTTTGCTGATCTGTTTATTTATATTTAATTGGTTCTTTTTACTTACACATAAAAGTGAACTTCCTGTTTTATTTATATATATGCACATACATGAGTTTTTAAAAATTCATTCTACAATGCCTCCCTTTTCCCAAGCCTCCAATCTGCCTCTCAATCTCTTTCTTCACTATTGATCTCTCCTATATCTTCTTGATATCCTATCCTTCCCTTCTCCTTTTCTTTGTTTTACTCTAGTTTCCACATAAGAGAGAAAACATTCCACCTTAGAGATTCTTGGTCTGTCTTATTTCACTTAGCCGATGCTCTCCATTTCCATCCATTTATAGAAAATGCTGTAATTTCATTCTTCTTTGTGGCTGAATAGAATTCCATTGTGTGCATATAGCACAATTTCTTAACCATTCATTTATTTATGGACATCTGGGTTGACTACATAATTTAGTATTATGAATTGTGCTGCTATCAATACTGAGATGGCTGTATCACTGTAGCATGCTGATTTTATTTCTTTGGGGGAAATACCAAGCAGTGAGATAGTTGGTTCATATGGTAGTTCCATTCCTAGAGAATTTAATATAAATTTTTTTTGAAGAATCACTATACTGCTTTCCAGAGTGCTTGTATTAGTCTGCTGTTCCAACACTGTACAAGAGCACCTTTTCCCCCATGTTCTCACCAGCATTTATTATTGTTTGTATTCTTGATCATTGTCATTCTGATTAGAGTAAGATGAAATGTTAGTGTAATTTTGACTTGCATTTCCCAAATTGCTAGAGAAGTTAAATATTTTCATATATTTGTTGGCCATTTGTGTTTCTTCTTTTGAAAAGTTTCTGTTTAATTCTTTTGCCTTTTTATTGATTGGGTTATTCGTTGTTTTGTGTGAGTTCTTTATATATTTTGAATGTTGATCTTCTATCTGAGGAACAATTGGCATATTTTCTCCCATTTTGTACTTTCTCTCTCACACTCTTGTTTCCTTTGCTATGTAGCAGTTTTTTAATTTGACAGCAACCCACTTATTGATTCTTGGTTTTATTTCTTGAACTTTTGGAGCTTTGTTAAGGAAGTTAGTGTAAGGACCAATATGATGGGCTGTTGACCCTGTTTTTTCCTCACAGTTACAAGGATTCTGGTCTAATTCCTTTATCTTTGGTCCATTTCAATTTGACATTTGTGTAGGTTCAGAGATTGGGACCTAGTTTCATTTTTCTACATATAGCTATCCAGTTTTCCCAGTACTATTTATTTAAAAGGCCATCTCTCTCCCAAATATATTTTTGGCACCTTTTCAAGTAACAGATGATTGTAAGTATGTAGGTTTTTCTTTGGGTCTTCTATTCTGCTCCCTTGGTCTTCGTGTCTATTTTGTTGTCAGTATTATGCTGTTTTTGTTACCATAGCTCTGTAGTATAATATCCTCCCACATTGTGGCCTCCCACATTGCTTCTCTTGGTAAGTGTTGCTTTGGCTATTCTGGGTCTCTTATTCTCCTAATGAATTTAAGAATTGTTTTTTCTAATTCTATAAAGAATGTCATCGGTATTTTAATGGGGATTATATTGAATCTGTATATTGTTTTTGTAGTTTGGACATTTTTGAGTTCATGCATTTCCTAGCTTAGTTTATAACCACTAGCTTGGTGTTTGAGTGCACACATGTACTCATGCCCAATAATGGGGAAAATTCAAAGAAATCAAAGATGGTAAGGGACTCTCTGTGATAAAAATAAATAAAGTAACAAACTGAAGAGTACTATTGTTACGGTTTAGATATGGGGTATCTCCCAAAGCACATGTGTGAGACAATGCAAAAAAGTTTGGAGATGACATGATAGGGTTATGGGAACCTTAACCTAATCAGTGTGTTAATCTGCTGATAGGGATTAGGCGGGCAGTAACTGTAAGTAGGTAGGGTGTGGCTGGAGAAGGTGGGTCACTGGGAGCGTGGCTTTGAGGTATATATTTGATCTTTGTTGAGTGTCAGTTTCTCTCTGCTTCTTGGTGCCATGTCCTAAGTTCCTTCATTCCATCACACTCTTCTGCCATGATGTTCTCACAGACCTTAACTAGTTAGATTGCAGTATCTTTCAGCTTCAATGCTCTGACTCCTGAATCTCATCTAACATAGCATTGGTTGTGGTAAATGCCAAATTACAGGCAACAAACAAACAAACAAACAAACAAAACCCAGCATCAACAAACTTTAAAATGAATGAATAAACAAATAAGATTAAAACTGGGAGAGTCTAGGGGTATAACTCAATGGTTGAGTGCTTCTCTAGCAAGTACTGGGTAATTCTTCTGTTTAAACTATATCAAATTAATGGTGGTTGAAACAATAAAACTGAATGGTAAAAAAAGGAGAATCCCATCTTATAGTAACTTATTTTATTTTAACTTATTCTTAATAGTTAAGTATTCAACATTTCAACAACTTTTTAACCATTATTTGCACTCATGTCCATACACTATAAACTGTCCAGTAGATACTTATTTTATATAAAATATTGGATTCTGATTAGTTTCACTAACTATTTACTTCAAAGGATAATATTTGGAGCAACAGTGAGTCACTATAGTGATTCTACATTTTTGTACAGTATAGATACCAAGGATTTAGTTACTTATGTTTGCAAGTTCTAAGGGACCATGCTATTAATTTTGTCTTCCATTTTCTAGTAAATTATTCTCTGAAATACATATTTACTTATTCCCAGTTTATCTCAATGATCTAGTTTTCTGATTCAAAATTTTTATGCATGACCCAGGATACAAAAATAATTAGATAGGTATTTAATTATTCAATATTATAACTAACTTATATAAATGATATGTTTGTTTAAAGAATGTTCCAAATGCCTTTCCATGTCAATAGTTTTACAAAAATAATAAATTCCTATAAATAAAGAAGCACATGTAAATGACTTTGTAGAAGAGTATCACTATTCATGAAAATAAATGCAAAACTTGTTGATAGTGATAATAGTGATTGTATTTGGTTTTAAAATTCACTTTGATGATATTGCCTTCACCAGCCACATATTAACTTTGATGAGTTTTACAGCAGAGAATTATTGGAAAAAATAGCTGAAAATTGATATTAATGATGAAGCTTGCACCAGCAGATTAGTAAGAGACTACAGTTAGGTTTCTGGGATGTGATTTGATACCAGTAAGTCTGTGATAGTGGGCTCAAGGGAATTTAATTAAAAAGTGAGTTTACACCTCACTTTTTCATTGACTAGTCCTGTGATTAAAGTTAGCTTGTAGTGTCATTTTTCTTTTCTTCCATTTATTTATCTCTAAAAGGGTAACAGTGGTACTTCTCAGTAGCAGGTTTTGCTCAGACATGAAATAAATATTGATAATCCCTTATAAATGTGAGCCCTGTAAAGTCAGAATGCTGAAAAATTTCCATTTTTTTTCCAAATAGGAAGTCTACTTAACTAATGTCCTATTCGGAAGGAAATTCTACAAAAAATACTCCATCTATTTGAATGGTCTCTCCAACGTTAACACAACTCTAGGTGTAGTTTTGTTTATTATTTTCCAGTTAGCAAGAAAAAGAAGTGTTTTTCATTTATTTTAATTAAATTTTCAGGCTCAGACAACAGATATCTGGTGTTTGAAGAACTAACTGTTTAGTTCAAACTAAAATGCATACCACTAAATCAGGGGAAAGATTTCATTGAAGGAGACGTGAAGATGAAAGGATTGGATATCTGATGAACCACACCACGAACCATGAGTGGGTGCAGAATGTGCTTGTAGTAATGGATGCCAACAGAGCAGGCCAAAGTGAGGAAGCAAGAATGTGATAGCTGGGTCAGGTCTTAGGACACATGATAAGGCAAAATCTAGTAAAATTTAATATTGGTGAACAATAGAACCCAAGGAGACCCTGACTACAACACCAAGACACTTCTAGATAGAGTACACATAAGTTTAGGAACTTTGCATTCAATAATTTTACATGAAAGAGGAAGAAGTGAATTAATCTGCTTTGAGAGACAGATTAAAGATGCCAGGAAGAATGCTATTTGGATGTTACTACAGAAAAATGAAATAATTATCAATTAGTCTATATGAAACATAATAAACTTCTTTTATAAAGAGGTCATTTTTAAAACTATGTTGAGAATATAGTGTATTCCCTATTATTATTAACACTTAGCTATTTAAATAATACTAAGGTATGCATTTAATATTGTTCTCCAATGTTTGGACATTTTGGTGATACTGGCATAAAAAATAACTGGGATTGTTTTAGTTTCAGTGCCCTAATCCTATGCAGTCCACATTTAGTCAGGGACATGGTGGCTGCTTTCAGATGTCTCACTTAAAAGGACCATTGACAAACTGAAAGCATCCACAGAGAATCAGCAGGGTATTGAGGGTGCTGGCCATGCCATTTGAGGAATAATTTAGGAAAAGGAAGCTCTTCTTCCTAGAAAATCAAAGACCTAAAAGAACTCTGAAAGGTCATCTGTCCCAACCACTTGACTTGGGACCTTTCAGATTCTCTACCAATGCAGCACATAAGTTCCACTGTCCCTGTGGAAACTCGCCCTTTCTATGAGGCCTTGCTCCTTCTCTCTCCAGGAATAAAGTACTGTGGTTGAGATGACTAGATAGAGTACTATCATTCCCTCTTTCTCTCTGTAAAATTGTGATATTTATGTTTAGCTATCTTAACAAGTATCTCTTTGTTCTTCAGAACACAAAGTGTCTTTTGCCTAGTTTTCAAGATCCTAATATTTTGTCTCACATTATATATCCTAAGTTTATTTTTCCCCACAGTATATCAAGTCAATCTCCTCACTCTATTCCATGGATCCAATAGCAGATTGTTCTCCATTGCCAAATATTTTCTTTGTATTTCTGTGTAACTACAAACCACTCCCAAACTTAGTGGCTTAAAGGAACATCTTTATTTATTCTCTTCATGAGATTATAGATCAGGAATTCAGGTAATAATCAGCTAGGATGTGTATCAGCTTGCTGTGTCTTCATTAGGGTGGCTTATTTAATAGTTATCTTTCAATATTTTTATTTTGTGAATGTCATAGTCTGTCTACTCATCCCCTATTGATGAGTTTTAGATTGTTTCTAATTTTTCACTATTGCCAATATCACTTAATTAATGCCTTTTGCAGACTCATTTCAAACTCTGTTGGATAAAGTTTGTAAGGGTAAATGCTGACTAAAAATACAAGTTCATATAAATGTTAGTACAAATGAATAAACTAAACAATAAAAGGTCAGCCAGGACCAACATAGAAGATGGCCTTTCCCAAATCCTCTCCATTTCCATTCTGCTAGTAAAGGAGGTCACTCTTACTATAATCTGCATTTCCTTGAAAATTAGTGAGATTGAGCATAATTTTTATGTTTAATGACTAGAACTCTGACTTATTTTTTCACATAAATTTTCCATTTTATTGCAACATTTTATTGTTTGTTTTGAGGTATCTACGTAGGCAGTAGGATATCATTTTGACTGCTATAATTTTTGACAAATAAAAAAAAATTTTATAATGTATCTCAAATTTATATTTAAATTTGTTATATTTTCCCTATAAAAATGGTTTCAAATGTTTGAGTAAAATCTGGGTTTAATTTTTTTTAATCTTTTTGAGTTCTAGGTTTAATTTCATGCTTCCCCAAGTTATAAAATATTTACCTTTTAGAGTTTTGCTGCTTTGTTTTATATAACCATTCAGTCTGTCTGGAATTTATTTTTATGTATGCTATAATGGAGATTTTATTTTTCTCAAATAGGTAGCCAACTAATCTATTATCATTTATTTAACAATATGTTCTTTCTGAGTTAATTTAGAAAATGAAATTGCCCATACTCTTGACTCTACTGTACCATAATTGATTTGTCTCTTCCCCCACAAACATTAAGTGTCTTTAACTTCTCTATCTTGAGTGTGTTTTAATATCTGGACACAAGTCCCTGTATTATTATCAAACATTCTGAGTATTCTTGTAAATGCCTTCTCTAAAATGATACTAAGGAAAAAAAGTACTTATAAGTGTGTCATACACATTGTATCTTTTAATTGAGCTAATTGAATAGATTAACTTGGGGAACTAGAAATGTTTACGATATTTAATATCACAACAAATTATAATTTTACTTTACATTCATGTAAATATTGTTTTATACTAAGTTTTCATGGAATTTTTATGTAGTTATTTTCTTTGTATTTCACAATGTAATTTTTTCCTATTATTTTTTATTTTCTCTCTTACTGTTGCTATTATGTAAACAAACTATCATATTTTTACATTATCAAAAATGTTTATAAGTTCAAATAATGATCAGTGAGACTGTTTTTAAATTACAAATATTATTTATTTACTTGTTTTGTTTAGATTGACTAGATTATCTTAAGTAGTGTAAAATAAATTTCAACTACTTTAATATTTATGAAAATATACTTTTAAAAACAAATTTCATTGGGATCTGTAAATTTATAACAAGGTGCTGGGCACTATAATAATTGCTATGTTGTGGCATAAAGATTAAGAATAATGTGGGGGGGAAAGGTGGCAAGAATGGAGGAAAGATAGCTAGCATAGAGGGAAGGGAGGGGTGGGGGCGGGTGGGGGGTAAAATTAATAACAGAGTGTGTGACAGATACCATTGCCCTGTGTAAATGCATGAACGCACAGATGGTGTGACTCTACTTTGTGTACAACCAGTGAAACAATAGCTGTACTCCATTTGTGTTCAATAAAAAAAAAATAAAAGATTAAGAATAAACCATTTTGTGAGAACTTGTACTTTTAATGTGTAGTGTAACTTAATATTCTAGGAAATTATTAGACTGTGTAAAAAAGCAATGACCTTTTCAGCAAAAACAGTGTTTGGTATCTGAGATTTGGACATCATAATTTTTTTCTGCTTGATTTTGATTGGTGTTTTTCTTTCTTGTATGAAATACTAGAATTTTAAAGGAGAGAAAAGATGGAGTGGTGAGAAAGACAAGAACTCAGAAAGATGAAGAAGCCACAGAGAGAGCCCAAAAGAATCGCTGAGTAACAACCAAAGAATGAATAAAAATAGAAAACATGTAACTTGAAGGATGGGGCCATGTTTCTTTTGTTTTAGTTTTCAGCTTTAACAACTGGCAAAATGGCTGGCACATTGAGGGTGCTAATATTAAGTGAATAAATGAGAAATCAGTGCAAGCTTTTGCACCAAGTTCCCATCTTTAAGTCCAAAAGTGGGTGTGTCTGCCACCAGATAATTAATACAGGTGCATTAAGGTTACTGTTAAGATCTTTACTATTGGGCTGGGGTTGTGGCTCAGCATTAGAGGGCTTGCCTAGCACATGTGAGGCACTGGGTTCAATCTTCAGCACCACATAAAAATAAATAAAATAAAGGTATTGTGTCCATCTACGACTAAAAAAATTATCTTTATATATATATGTGCATATATATAAAGATCTAAATATATAGAAAGATATATATATAAAGATATATATCGAATTATATATATAAAGATATATATATATAAAATTATCTTTATATATATAAAGACCTATATATATATAAAGATCTTTACTGTCAGTTCCAGTGAAATGAATCAGCAGCCTCTTGTCCATCACTGAGAGAATTGTTAAGGTTGCATCTTATGTGAAGGAGAGATCTTAGACATAGTAACAAAGGTAATTATGTAGTTAAATTCACAATTATCCCTGCCTGTCCTATTTGTGTTTGTGTGTGTGTGTGTGTGTGTGTTTGTATGTGTGTGTATGCGCGCGCACTGCTGGGAACTCAACCTAGAGACTAGCATGTGCTAGACTGGCATTTGACCACTGATTTATACCCCCAGCCCTACATTGACTCCTTTTAAAGAAAATGAGGAGGAGGAGAAGGATGCTAGTGGATGAAAGGGAAATTTCAGACTGTCTACTGTTGTTTCAAGGTTGCTTGTGCTCCATCATAATACTAATAAACAAAAGGAAACAAAACTGCCTCTTTTGTGCAAACCTTAGTGCCCTTTCTTTAAGGCAGGCTTGCAGAACTTGTTCATATAAGAAATATGTTTAAGGAAAACTATTATCTCCACCACACCGCAGAAGTCTTTTAGTTAGAACTAAAAGAAACTTGAGTGTCTAAGATCTCTGCATCGAAAAGCACATTTCTAAGCCTCAGTAACTTGAGAACGCCTAAATACAGACTTTTAGACTGAGAAACTTTGGAGCAAGAAATGCACTGATGATTCAAGCAAGCTTTAGGGTACTCGTTTCAAATGTCACAGTATTGTACTTCCACATGAGGCAGAGATGGAACATCAAAAAATATTAATTACTACAAAAAGTTCTGAAAACTCAAACAAAATCCTATGGAAACAGAAACTGTAAGGAAATTTCGCACGCCCTGATTGTTCATAGCTGTGGGCTTCTTTAATACTTTTCATATGGTGCACTAGTTCAAACATCCCAAATTACTGAAATGCATATTATTGATGTTAGTAAATGTCTGTATAGACTTTTCTTGCTAAATTTCGTCATATATTGGAAAAACATGGAGAAAGGAAAACCAATTTCTATACTTCTGCTCTGATTAGCTTAGTACTTATGTATGGGTCATGCATGTAGCTTAATTTCTGTAGGGTCCGAGCACAAAATAGTTTCTTTCTCAGACTGAGCCTAGCAGACCTTTCTCAGATAGGTAAGGCCAAGTGGGAGGGGGCTTTGATGTAGATAAATGTTGAAAATTGAATTTTGCTGGAAATAAACTCACAGATGTTAAATCCATTTAATTCTTAGCCAAGCAATCTAACCAAAAAAATCCAAATTAAAGAAATGAATGGGGTAGGGCATTGATTGAGATAGGATTGTGGTTAGAAAAAAAGGTGAGACATCCTATTAGGGCCAGAAAAGCTTGTGGTCAATTACTTACTTAACAGGTCTATTCAGGGTACTCCAAGCAACATCATTTGGACACGTGCTGCTGCAGAGCTGAGTGGGAGAGAGTTACAGATAAAAATGTTATATCCATCCTAAAAATTGGACATCCTCCTTTACTACAGCCATGCATAGCTGTCAAGCCTACAATTCTCAGCAACACCTGGAAGGATTCCAAATCACAGGTTGTATTAGTTGGCTCCAGCTGAGCCAAATAGTTTACAGCCTGCTGTATGTGGGCTACAGTGAGGTGATTGCCACAGACCAGGAAGGGGCAGTGTTGTAATGACACCCACTGGTTTTATCCATATGACCAGGCAACAACAAAGCAGTCCTAAAATGAACTCTAGCCCAGTCAGTTCCGTTTCCTTGGCCATATCCATGTTCTGTTTAGATTGTGGGTACAATCTGTTTGAAACTCTGCTGGGGAGAACCACAGGGAAGGTCTGAGTGAGTGATGCCAGGCTAATCCGGTTGTGTTCTGTCAATATGGCACACCCTCATTTCCACTCAGCAACAAAACTGTTGAATGTGGAAAACTCAAGGAAGGGGGATAGGCCTCTAGCCTGTGACCTGATTGCCCAATTTATTATGCCTGGGGGTTGTTGGGAGACGAGAAAATTAATTGAAAATGCTCGCTTGGAATCCCAATGGAAAATGCCCCAATCACCCTGGGGAAAGCTATCTACTTCTATTGTACACTTGCACACTTGGGAAACAGAAAGGGAAATGGAGAAAGCAAACACAGGAGAGGGAGGGCAAGGGTTCAATATATGTAAATGTTTTTACATAAGTTGATATAAAACACATGACTCTGAATGATTTCTAAAATGCTAGAATCCTGTAAGACACACAAAAAAATGAATGATCCTAACACCATCTGTTTGTCCTTTTGGTACATGTGGTAATGGTCACTTATCTGACTACCTGTGGATATGGAAATGTGTTTGAAATGATGAAGGACCCTCTGCTCTACTATAATGACAACTACCAGTGACATTTGTAACCCTAGCAGCAGGTTAGAAACTATTTATGTCCACTTCCATTAAGAATTTTACCTCTTTGACACATCCATTTGGTTTTGTTTGAAAAAGAAAATCATTAGTCTGACCTAAAACCACAAATGAAGACCAACTTTTCTCAAGTGATTTGCATATGCTTAACTATTTATGAGTTCCCTGCTGAGCATCAAAGGTGGTTATCAATCTACATACACCCCAAACTTCTACAGAGTATTCAGTTGCTGTTAAAAGCATGCTCAGTACCTTATAAAATGAAACTTGAGGTCAAAAACATATTCAGCACTGGTTTCTTTTCCTTGGGGAGGGTTTTGGCATTTTCTGCAATGAATAGTTTATCCATTCATTCAACAGATATTTATTAAGTAACTGCAATGTGCCAAGCATTAGACATAGTCTAATTTTGGAACACATTTAAATCTTCAATATAGTAGTATATTAAAATCAATCTTACTTATCATCATCTACTCTGTTATAGGCAGTCACAATCAGTCCCTCTCACTGTAATTTAATTTGTCCTATGTTGATAGATGGTCCTAGATGACAAAATTGGGCAGAATACAATGTACAGAATATCTCTTATTTGAAGCATGTGTTCTATTAGAACTTGGGGTCTTTTGACCTACTTAACATAACTTGTAATAGCAACACCTGAATACATACTTAATTTTTAACCTGCTTATTCATTTCAAGTTTTCATGTATTCAAGTTTTCATCTAATCTGCCGTAAAAGCAGCATTTAACACTACTGTGTTTAATATTATTTTAGGGCCTACAGTGGTAAGGCAGCAACATAGAAATTACTGCTGATGGGAGTAAATAAGTTATTCATAGTTTTGTTGAAAGAGTTATACTTTCAACATGCAGTGCCCTATTCTTTGTTTATTTTACATTTTTTGATGCAAATTACTTGCTATCCTAATCTGGGAGTACATCAGGAGTGGAGCGTTAGAATCTTTATCCAAATTACCAATGCTCAGCATTGTTTCTGAAATTACATGGGTCAACAAGCAAGAAGATTGTTTAGAAAATACAGAATATCATCTTAGAGATTTTGAAAAAGATAATTTTACTTCTGACCACTAATAACTTCTGAAGTCTCTAGTTTGCAGAAAGAAAAATATTTTAAAAGAAAACAAAAATGTTTATTGATGCTTCTTTCAATTAGTTTTTGCTTTTTAGTATGAAAAACAGAGTGCATTTTGGTATTTATTTCAAAAATGCATAAAGTCTGTTGAATTCCAGCTGACACTGCTAACGGCAATTTTTAAGATTTTCCATTGTTTGATGAAAATCATATTTACATTACTTTGCATCATATTTCTGTGCTGTATAATTATCAAACAGACTATTCAGGAGTTATAAGGGTGGGGGAAAGAGTAAGGAAAAAAATAACCAAAACCCTAAACTACCTTCCCAGGGTTTTGTTTGTTTTTCTTTCTCTCTTTCTTCATATAGTGTTTATAAAATGAGAAAGTCTAGGGGAACTTTCTAATTTGTGGATGGTGGTTCCAAGCTGTGCCTATACAGTTTTATGACTGCTTAGTTCCAAAATGTATAAACACATTACCCTTCTACATAGCAAAATGCCCAGGAGAAGGCAGCACAAAAGAAATGAAGCAGAGGAAAATATATTGTACCATTTTCTTCTTCGTCTTTCTTTTTTTTTACATTTAATTTAGAGTTGATATAAAGTGATTTCAGCTTTCAGGAGCTAGTGAATACTTTGTGCTTGCTGTTTCCCCAATTCATCTTGAGTTCAGTTTTACCTGGCCGACAACCCTGCCCTATACAACTCCTAAGCAAATCGTCTCAAGCAGATATTGAAAGAAGAAATAGTGTTTTCTCTGGTATTAAACACTTGAAGTTCCTATTATTTATTTTGAGGCTAAATCAGTTTTTGTTTTGGAGTGTGTGTGTGTGTGTGTGTGTGTGTGTGTGTGTATGAGAGAGAGAGAGAGAGAGAGAGGGAGAGAGAGAGAGAGAGACATATTAATCCCCATAACTGAATTGTCTGTGCAAGCCAACATTTATTCAGGACTTGCAAAGTTCAGTCATCTGCAAGGAAAATGCCTGCTATGTCAGTTTTAGAACAAAGTGTTTAGAGGTCAAATTGCCTTAGTGCATTGCACATATTAGTATATTGTTTATCTCTAAGCAGTTGGTATGCAAACAAAAGAAAAATTCCTTGTTTGAGAGTTTGGGTTTTTGTTTGTTTTCTGAAAAGTGTGAGCAAATGCATGTTTCTGTGTTCATTGATATAAAATGCATGAAGAAGAACCAGGAAAGTTTTTGACCAACAACAGGTTCACCTAATTTTGATTTTCAATAGGAGGAGGCCACAGTGAATTCCTTGCTTATAAGGTAAAAGCAACATCTACTCCTGCTTGTGCAGAGGAGAGCAGTGGCTTTTCTGAATCATACAGGTTAACCTAGCAAAGCTTTGACTCTGGGACCAATTCTACTGAAGAAGTAGCCATGGAAGAGCAGCCCACAATGCAGGCTTTGTTCATGAACATGAAAGGGGCTCAAAGACACAAGGTTATTGCCCCTCTTCCTCTTGTGCAGCATAAACAACATTTTGAAAGGATGGTTTGCTGTCCCTTTATCTGCCTCTTCACCTCCCATTTACTCCTCAAAGTATTAAATCAATTACTAACAGAGTGACTTTTGCCTTCACTCCTCAAAACACACATAGAAATTTTTCTTTCCAAAATCTAGCTGGAAGTCCTCCAGTGGCCAATGAAAAGGTAGGTTTTCATGACTCATTCCTGGAGATCCATTTGAAAGATCACTTTCACTTTGAAGCAGAATCTGTGTTTGGCGATGTAGTTACTCTCTCCTCTGTGTTCTCATAGCAAATTGCTTATAGCTCTCTTCTTACATTTACCCTGAGGTTTTACCATTTTATCTGTTGTACACAGTGACTATTCCACCAGACTCTAAACTCCTTAAAAGCAAGAACCATAATTTATTCATTTTGTAACACAAACAGTAGTGTGTCTATGGATCCTACTATAAAGACATAATAAATATTTATTGAATGAGTGGACAATGGAGAAATCTTCAATAAGTTTTAGAATATCCTGTCTGTATTCTATGATGCCATGTGCTCCACTGTTGACATGAGGATAAGGAATCAAAAGATGCCAATGATGCCTAAGCAGGTCTTTCAGTGGCTAGATACACTTATTGGAGCAGTCTTTTTGTGATGTTGATACTCTGCTCCAGAGTGCATGCAAATAGCATTAAGTATCTGGGAACACACTCTTCAGTGATTCCTTTTAGGCTTCACAGTCAACGAAAAACTTCTCAAGATAGTTTAGCATTTTTAACATATTTATAATTCACCAATACGTTCCAACCAAACTCATATATTTTACTTTAGAGCATAGTTATCTCGCACATCTTTGAAGTACAATTATTTTACTGGATGATCTGAAACTGATTTTAAAAATATAGAAACCTTGCGGAAAAAAATTAAAAAGAAAGACAAGAAGAAAGAAAGGGTCCTTAAATATATTTATATTTTTTCATCAGAATGAGGGAATTATTTTAAATTAAAAATCAGACTGATTTGATGTTTGGAAACATGTTACCAATCGTCAAAGACTTTAAGACATGAATTAAAATCAGAGTTTAAAATTTGAAAATAAAGTAAAACAAAAATTTCAGTAAAAGATTATTTCATTATGAGATTTTAAAAAGCTAAATTTAAAAATAGGTAAAGATATGAACAGAGAGACAGAGATATCTGAATGGCCAGAAACCAATCTAAGTGATAAGGTAATATTATTTTACCTGGAAGCATATTATTTTCACATGTAAACATGATAAAGTTTGTTTCATTCTTTGTTTCATTTTTGTTTGTTTTAGTTTTATTTTAATTAAAATAGTGTAGGCGGACCTCTATTGAAACAAGAATTTCTGCAAATCTTTGGAGATTTTACTTAGCGCAAATTTTGTACACTGGATCAATTATTATTATTTAAGTTAAAAGTCCACATTCTCTATATTATGCTAAATTAAGCAAATAATAAAAAATAAGCAATAGGACCAAGTGTGGTAGTGTATACTCCTATTTCAGCAACTTCCAAAGCTGAGATAGGAGAATTCTAAATTGTAGGCCAACCCAGGTAATTTAGGGAAATTCTGTCTAAAAAAAGGAAAGAAAAGAAAAGAAAATCAGAAGAACTGGGGATGCAGCTTAGTGGTAAAACATTCCTGGGTTCACTCTTCAGTGTTTCAAAGAACAAACAAACAAACAAAAAATAGTAGATTTTCAGGTCTCATTTATAAACCAACAATGCAACAAAATAATTAATTTTTAAAAAGTATAAAAGGTTCACACTGAAACATTCATAGACACACACATAAACTACTTCGGAATTTTGAAAAAGAAAAAATGGTTTTGAATCTGGAGAGTGGAGTGTCTCTCTCTTTCTCTCTCTCTCTCTCTCTCTCTCTCTCTCTATGCTTCCTGATGATGTGACCCACTTCCCTCTGCCACACTCTTCTGCCATGATCTTCAGCCCCACCTCGAGCACCAGGGAATAGAGCTGGCCTTCTATGGACTAAGACCTCTGAAACCGTGAGCCCCCAAATAAACCTTTCCTCCTCTATAATTGTGCTGGTCAGATCATTTTGTCACAGAAGCAAAAAAGCTGGCTAAAAAAAAAATTTTATATATATATATGTATATATATACATTTTACTTTATATACATAT